>PVJH01016326.1:0-50814 GCA_004026705.1 Nesogale talazaci
TCAATTTCAGCAGTGGGGCTGGGCCTCCTACCCCCACCACCAGAGAGAGCTGTGATGCCAAAACAAAAAACAAAAAAAACCACAATGTCCTTGTCCAGGGAGCAGTCCCAGCAGACGACATCCAAAGTGTATGTGCTGAAGTCTTGCCATCCTGTCCTCTAAGGAGTAGTCTGCCTGTGCTTCTTCCAAGGTAGCAAAATGCACCTGCTCAGTCATTGAGTGTATCAAGGACTATCCCACAGGAATTTCCTTGGGAAAGTTTACCACATTCACTTTCTAGTCTTTATCTTGCTTACTTAAGTTTCTTTTGTACTGAAACCCCAAAGAATATTGAAAAAGAACACACTATGCGTTCCTCAAGGAAGTGAACGTGACTGTTTTGACATGATGTAAACCAGAGAGCACAGAATTCTTGTGGGGGGAGAGGTCATAAATTATAGAGATGGAAACATTGACTTTAGAAGTATTTGTACTCCTATTTAGTCTCAAACAAACAAGCTCATATGGTTATTAAACGTCAAGGTGAGAAAAAGTTTTTTAAAGACTGGAAGAAAACATATAGTATTAAAAGATTATATTATATTAAGATTAGAAAAGGCTAACCCTAGCTGGAGGATATATCAAAAACAGTAAGTCTACATCTTGATACTTTTATTTACTAAAGGTTTCATTTTTATAGGAATTACTTTGGACTTTGCTTCATATGTGTCCTCTTGTAGTTGACTTCACCAAGCCTAACATTTCTAAGGTTTAGTTATGTTGTAACATGTACTCGGAATTCAATTGTATGACTGAGTCATTTGCAGATTTATTTTAGGATATGTGCTGCCGAAGCGAGCACAATTTGCAGCTTTATTTTAACACTACAAAATTTATTTTAAAAGTATCCTACACATACCCAAACCCTCTGCTATCCAACTGATTTACAGTAATTCTGTAGAACGGAGTAGAATTGCTTCATAGGGGTTTTGAGGCTGCTTTGTTCTTGAGAAAGAGAGCAGATTACCTCATCTTTCTCCCAGGGAGCAATTGATGGCCACGAACCATGGACATTTCAGTTAGCAGCTTGACCCACAATGCCACCAGAGCTGCTCTGTGAACAGGAGTCAACTGCTCTCAAGTCAGCTCCAACTTATGGCCTGCAGTGTAGCTGGTGGGTATGAGCCAAGGACGTTACGGTTAGCAGTCAAATGCTTAACTCGCCTGGTGTTAAATGAGTATATGTTGAGATTATAAAAAGCTCACCTTCTGGATGGTGTGAAACACTGGATGATGGTAAGTCAAAAAGCATGATTCGTATAAAATCAGAGAGACCTTTAGTAAACAAAAACATCAGAATGTGAAGTACTCTGTAGTCTATCACACCCGCTGACATCATGTCCATTCTAACCCTAGAGAACAGAAGTGTTCCTGGGGTTTCTAAGACGGTAATATTTCGCTTCCTCTTGTGGCCACGCTGTGCGGAGGCCTTCACCATGGTTCAGCATCTGACCTATGGCGCAGGCTGCCCTACAATACACCTCTAACAAAACCAGGCTGTCCCGAACCCCTGGTCAGAGAATTGTCCACCTTCATACAAAGAAGGTTGGGAAAGCGCCCAAATCTGCATGTGGCGCGTGCCCAGGCCGACTTCGAGGGGTCCGTGCTGTGAGACCCAAAGTTCTCATGAGGTTGTCCAAAACCAAAAACCACGTCAGCAGGGCTTAGGGTGGGTCCAGGTGTGCTACAGGGGTCTGAGACGGGATCCAGCGTGCTTTCCTTAGTGAGGAGCAGAACACCGTTGAGAAAGGGTTGAAGGCACAAGCCACAGAGTCAGAAAGCTAAATAAATATAAACGAAGCTTGTTTAAATCATAAATCAAATTACTTGTTCTGGTTAAAAAAAAAAAAGGACAGTAATATACTTGCAGGAACAAAGAATCTTATCCTTCTCCTGTGGAGCTGTTGGTGAATTTGAACTACTGATCTCAGAGTGAGCAGCCCAAAGCAGCAGCCACTACACCACCAGGGCTCCTCACTATGTCTTATACCATCCCTTAAAGTTGGACTCCACTCGACGGCAATAGGTTTGGCGCTTTTTTTACATAGTACACATGACTAAACTGCCTTGAATTGCAGGAAGCTTCTGACGGAGTTTTGTTTTGTTTCTTGTAGGTGACTTGGATTGTGCTTGGATATGCTATGGAAATGTCAGAGTAAGTGCAGAAGAACAGAAGTATATGAATATAGAGAAGATTCCCCTTAAAAATAAGGCATTTAGATAAGAATAGCAAGAGTATAGAAATTAAAATTTACCAGTGGCTAACAGGGGCAGATGGAAAGGAGGAGGATTCAATGTTCAGGGGACTTTGAACCACTGTTAAGAATGGGAGAAATTTTGGAGAATGGATAAGGGCAATTAATGTTTGAACATGATGAACATAAATTAAGAATGTTGAAATGGCAACAGCTTTGTTACATATACATTTACTCTACACATGCAAACTTGCAGTGGTTATTTGTTTTATAAATCATTTTTATGGACAATTTGAGTAATAAATAAAGTAAGCACTTATTAGTCCATTGCTTATCTAAAACAAAAGGAATATAATTGAACAAATTATTAACCATAATTCACTAATAATTGGTCAAAACCAAAAAGCCCTGAATTATGCATATCAATAAGAAAACCAGGGTTACAGACAAAAAAATAAAACTCACTGCTAATTGTTCTATTATTGGCTTGTGCTTGGTTTTTGTTTCCTCCACAGGATAAAGAAGAAAACCACTAGAGTTTCTCTGACCATCAGCTCCCCAGTTAATGAAACCCCCAGCATCAGATCGAGTTATTCCACCTTAGTTCAACCATTGTGCATCGACCCTCAGAGGGTAGGTTCAGTTGTAAGCCTTCTGAGAGTCCCTGTATTGGAGAAACAGGCCCAAAGAGGAGGCTATCAATACAGTTTTCTTTAAAGAAAGAAAAAAAAGCGTCCCTTAGAAAAGACTCCCACTGCATGACTACAGAGAGAAGGAGGGGAAAAGAATCTGTGTGGGTTTCTGAAATAATTCCACAACAGCTCTTTGCCTCAACCATTTCTGTCTGTGTGCCTGGACCTTAACAGACAGTTGGTTTCCAGGAACTTGGTCCCTCACATAGCATTCCAACTATTCAAAGAATTAATTTAAAAAAAAACAGGATATGTATGGTTTTCTCTGTAGTTGTTGTAAACCTAAAAGAGCCAACTTGAGCAACTGTATGGAGGGGAGGAAATTTGCCAGTACAGTTAAAAAGTCATTTAACTTGCAATACGTCATCACTAAAAATGTGCCAGTATCTGTTTCTCAAAGGCGATTTCCCTGTGTTGTGCTTCACCATCTCAGCTGGTGGAACGTATAAGGAGAGAGAGAGACAGTGGAGTAGGTGCCTAACAGGCATTTAAATTAGAAGCACGGTCCTGCTCCGAAAGTAAATGAGGGCGTTGTGGCTAGCAGCTAAAACTGGGTCAGTCAGTTCATGGCCACTATGTACTTGGGTTTCAGAGCCTTGACAATATGGATGAGAGCATCATGTTCTCTTCTGTCCCTTAAACCAGATGCAGAGTCCCTGTAGCAGCCTTTCGGGATCCACCTGTGTTATCGCCCCTGTTTTTACCAAGGTAACCCATCCCCATACTGCATGGGGAAGTTTGTATTTTTATAAATAAGTTATAGATAGAAAAAGGTTGACAAAAAGGAAAGGAAAAACTAGAAAAGACCTCATTTGATACATAGAAAACTTAAGGCCAGAAAAAAAAAAAACCCTCTTTGCTCCATGTCACCTGGTTTATCCTGTAGTCTTTTGACTTTCGAACTATGTCAATCCTCCAGTCCTCGGTGACACTGGGTTGAATGTCCTTGCCAAGCAGGCTACACGCTTCCTGACCTCAAAGCTCAATATGATTCTTTTTAAAAGAAGTCAATGAGCAATGCAGTATCTGCTTCCTGCTTAGTTCAAAGTTTGAAAAGAAGTTGGAGAAAACTCCCCTGTAGTCTACTGAAAACAGGATCAACCATCGAGGTTGAAGCCTTCTCTGGGGTCTTCCAGCTACTGCTCATTGCTGGCCTGAGGCATGAAAAGCAGGGCAAATACTTCACTTCTATCAGGCACAGGATGGGAGGCACAGAAAATGTTCCTAAGTACTAAGAAGCACTGTTACCAGTTCAGGAAGCCTTCTTTCAGCAGGCATTTCAGACATACATGCATGTTGCTTCCGTGTGTCTGTTTCCTGCTGGGTCCATTCCCTGAAACCCGTTCTAGGAATCGGGTTTCAGAGGCGGAACTGAACATCAGGTCTCACCTGATCCAAAGGTGTCAGCTACTTCCTCTTCGGTGCCAGAGCTAGGTTGTACACTGAAACACAATTCTACATTTTAGAGATTCCTGGGGTGGGAGATGGTGGGATAGAATTTAAGGGAGAAATTCTGCCACACAAGTCACCCATTTTTTTCAATGTACCTTGAGACTAGCCTCGCTACTATGAATGAACGCTTTTCATATTACCAATATACAGTCATTCCTCCAGTATCCTCAGAGGATTGACTTCAGGACTCCCACAGAGATCAAACTCTACAAGCGCTGAAATCCCTCATATAAAAGGCTGCTGCTGCTATTATTAGGCACTATCAAATCAGTCCCAATCCAGTAGTGACTCTCTCTCTGTACAGCAGAACAAAGCAGTGTGGGCAATCTACACACATTCTTTCCTATTCTTTAAATTACTTACAATACTTAATATAAAGCTAGGTAACTAGAACTTTATGATCCCTTCTAGTCTTACAAGATTGACTGCTTGATGGCTGTCCTACACACACACACACACACACACACACAGCCATCCCCAATATTTTTGATCCACAGTGTGTTACATCCCTGTGCAGAGAGCCAAGCACTGGCCATAGTTCTTCATTTTTAATAAAAAGATTGAAATTACTTCTCTGTAATGAGCCTGAAAAACTTCAGGGTAGGCTGAGCATTTGGTTAGTCGTATTCCACAGGTGGAAAGACAAAATCTTGAACTCCAGAGAGGTTCAGGGATTTTTCCAACTTCCTACAAGCAGCGAGCGGCAGAAGTTGAGATTTCTGTCCAAGCCATGTCATGATTCAGAGCTTTCAACAAATGACATTACTGCCCTCATGACAATGACCAGCTGTAAAAACCAAGTCTGTAGTTATGTGTGTGCTCAACAAAATAATCAAAAGGAAAAGCTTTTGGACTAGTTTTCTAATCTGAAAATGACTCTGAGGAAGTGTTGGCAATTTTCTGGTAAACTGTAACTCTGTGAAGTCCAGGTAAAAAGCTTGTATTTGACTGTAAGTCCACTTCACAGTCCAAAAGAATGCCCAGCATTCTTTTGTTTTTATTGTTAAAAGCAATGATGATGATAAAAAGGCGTGCACCTTGACTGAAACTGGCATCTCAAATCACGATGCACAGTGCCATAATTTTTAGCATTCTGTGAATTCTGCGTTTATTCCTCAGCATCTGCAGGACATCTCTACAACTACGGGTCACTTTGTCGTGTTTGAATGCCAAGTCCAGGCCACAGCTGCAGCTCAAGTTCACTGGTACAGAGAACAAGAACAGATAGCCGACTCAGAGGACTTCCGGATTCTAAGGAAAAGTATTATGATAAGCTTCTCTATTTGCTTTTTATTCTCATTAACCTTCACATCTAATTTGTTTCTTAAATAGTTGCCTGGTTACAGGCCTAAAGAGCCCTGGCAGGGTAGTGGGTTACACGTGGGGCTAGGTTACTGCATGGTCAGCAGTCGGAACCCAGCAGCTCAGTAGGGAAAGAGGAGACAGCCTTCTCCTGGGAAGAGACACTCACTCTGTCCTATCCACGCTGGGAGTCACCATCAACTCCAAGGCAGCGAGTGCAGTTTTTTGTTTGGAGTTTAGAGATCTTTATTGGGAAGTAATAGCTATTTCAATTTCCTAATGATTCCTCAACAAAAACCCCCAACGCAAACAGAAAACAGAGTTTTGTTTTACTTAAATAAAAGTTTTAATGGCTGTGAAACAACCAGTCTGTTTTTATTTTATTTTATTTTTTTGGAGGGGCATCACTGCCCCCTGGTGATGGGTGTAGGAGGCCCAGCCTTGCTCCTGGAGAGCTGCTGCTGGATTTGAACCTCCAACCCAGTGGGCCACAATCCCACGCACAACCACTGTGCCACCGGGGCTCAGCCCCAGTCTGTTTTTATAAATTCATCATAACTATCCTCCTAGTGGTGACGTGGTGTACAAACAAAAATATGAGAGAAAAGGATAAACAGCATGTAATGACCACAATGAAAACTGAAGCATAATTTTATAGATATTTTGTTATGTAAATATCCTACCAAATAATTAATTTAGGGAAGAGTAATAAGTTAAGTTTAACTATTTCATGCTAAATACTGAAAGCACTTTATAAAAATTCTTCATGTATTCCTCACATAAATGCTAAATATTTTGATGAATGTTTTGAAACTAGTAAATGCAGAAGCCTGTGTTCAAGCTTAAAATATTACTGTCTCTCTCTATATATTTATATATATGCATATATGTGTGTGTATGTATGTATGTGTATATATATGTATATATATAGCTCTCTGGCTCTAAAGTCTCTATTTTCCCTAAGTCACCTGTCATCTGACTCCTTAGTAAGATAGCTCTTGTGCCAAGTGATACTATACTCATTAAAAGATTAATTTGCGGGTTGAGCCCTGGTGGGGTCGTGGTTGAGTGCGGGACTGTGGCCTACTGGCTTGACGGTTCAAATCCAGCAGCAGCAAGACTGGGTAGCTCCCATGACCACCAGAGGGCAGTGATGCCCAAAAAACAAAACAAAACAAAAAGAGATTATTTTGCATTTAGCAAGAAATATTTATGTATTTTTGTATCTTTGAAAAATAACACTTACTGTATTTTCTAAGAGTAAATTAATACAAGTTTATATATAAAATCTGGAAAATATTTTTAAAATACTACAAAAAAATTAAAAATTGCCCATACTCTCACCAACTAGAAAAAATATGATTAACATTTATGTGTATACATAATTTTGTAATGTAAACATTATTTTTATTTGAACCAGATCAAGAGAAAACGATTCTTTTCAGAGGAAAAGGCCCCCTTAAAAATTAGAACTACCAGTAATGGAACAGAGAGAAAATACTGAAACCCAAGTAAAGACTGAGCATGATAGTGGACAGGAGGAAAGTAAAAGGAAATAGAGGAAAGAACTGGGGAGCAAAGGGAATTTATAGAGGTCTAAATACAACCATGTACATAGGTGAATATATTTATATATGTCGATGGGGAAATAGATCAACATGCATATACTTATAGGGTTAGTAGTAGGACAGCAGATGGGCATTGGACCTTCACTTAAGTACTTCCTCAAAGCAAGAACATTTTGTTCTATTAGATTGGTATTCCATGATTATCACCTTCCTAACATGATCACTGGAGACAAATGTGTGCATAAGCAAAGGTGGTGAAGAAATCTGATGGTGCCCGGCTATCAAAAAATGTAGCGTCTGGGGTCTTAAAGACTTGAAAGTAAACAAGCAGCAGAAGCAACAAAGCCCACATGGAAGAAGCACACCAGCTTGTGGGACCATGAGGTGTCAAAGGGATCAGTTATCAGACTTCAAGAACTAAAAATCATAACATTGCGTGCTCACCTTCCTGATATGATCACTGACGACCAATGTATGCATAAGCAAATGTGGTGAAGAAAGCTGATGGTGCCTGGCTATCAAAAGATAAAGCATCTGGGGTCTTAAAGGCTTGAAAGTAAACAAGCGGCCATCCAGTTCAGAAGCAACAAAGCCCACATGGAAAAAGCACATCAGCCTGTGTGACCACGAGATGTCTAAGGGATCTGGTATCAGGCATCAAAGAACTAAAAATTATATCATTATAAATGAGGGGGGACTACAGACTGGGGACCCAAAGCCCATCAATAGGTGAAGCGCCATCCCCTTACAGTGGGGTTGCAGGAAGGAGGTGAGTCGGTCAAGGAACAGTGAATAGTAACAATGAAATATGCAACTTTCCTCTAGTTCTCAAATGTTTCTTCCCACTCACTATCATGATCCCAATTCTACCTTACAAATCGAGTTAGAGCAGGGGATGTACACTGGAGTCAGAAACATGGGGAATTTAGCATAGATGTTCCCTCAGGACTAGTGGTGGGAATGGTGATTCTGGAAGGGTAGAGGGATGGTGGAATAGAAAGGGGAAACCAATTTCAGGAATCTACATATAACCTCCTCTCTGGGGTACAGACAATGGGGAAGTGAGTGAAGGGACACATTGGACAGTGTATGATATGAAAAGGTAATAACAATTTGTAAAATTAAGGGTTTATAGGGGAGGGGGGGTGTGGGGAAGGGGAAATATGGGGAGCTAGTAGTTGAGGCCTAAGTGGAAGGAGGATGTTTTGAGAGTGATGATGACAATAAGTGTGCAAATGTGGTCTGCATACAATTGATGTATGTATTGATCATGATGGGAGTTGTATGAGCCCCCAATAAAATGATTTATTAAAAAAAAAGAATTAGAACTACCTTAGCATAGTTCACATTCAGAAAAAAGACTTTATCTTATCTCGTTTTCACAATCCAAAGAAGTAAAGGAACTTTCACAAGGTTATAGAACAACGCAGTAGTGAAATCAAGACTAAAATCTAGTGTTTCCAGCACCTGGCCTTTTCTGAATCTCTGTAGAAGTCATGATCTGTGACTCCAGATTATCCTCAACTCTCTATTATCTATTTTCTTACATACACATAGTCGTAACTAAATCAGTTGTCATCATTTAAATTCTCTCTCTTTTTTTATCTTTCAGAAGTTTGTTTATCAGCTACTCCAGGTAAGTGCAAATTTTCAATATCTTAATGATAAACTATTAAAGCAAAATTAGCACCAGAAGATTTTGTCTCCTAAGTCATGTTTGCCTACTAGGACTCTTGTGAGGCTACCTGGGCCAATTCTTGAACTTACCCAATAGAAGAAGCAGGACATCTAGTATTTATCACTGTGTTTATATATTCATTCATTCAAGAAATGCTGAGCATATGCTGTGGGCAAACTCTGTTCATAGCACTGAGAAGACAGCAGTGAATCCTAATGTCAAGATCTCTGCCTTCAATGATGATGCATTATCCATTTCATACCATGATATCTTAGTTCATAAGTATTTGTGAACTGTAAGCCATACACGGAAACAATAAGAAGTGTCCTGACATCAAGCATTCAAATCATTGACCATCCAGCAAGTAGGTGTGGTGCCCATTACCTCATGGTGGTTATCAGTATGTCTATTTTAGGTTAGACACCTTGGCAGTAATCCTTACAGATTAACTCAGAAAATATTTCATGGGACTTTACGCTAAGCACAAAAGTTACAGAAGTCAGAGAATAAGGTGTAATGCATGTGCTTAAAGAACACATAATCTAGTATATAAAAGACATGTTTGAGAAGTGGGTGATAAGGACCCTGCTGGGAATTTTTAAGTTGTATTTTTAAGATTTCTCTTCATAAATATACTCAGAAGACAAAAAATAAATCTCATCAGTTGGCTTTTCAAGAAATATTAAAAATTGTCATTCCTGGTGGAGTGGTTATGCATGTGTCACAGTCCTCACAGTCAGTAGTTCAAAACCACCAGTAGTTGTTCAGGAGGAAGAATAAGCTTTCTAAACCCTGTCAACAGTCCCAGGAACCCACAGGGGCTCACGATGAGTCCGCAGTGACTTGATGGCAGTGAGAGAGAGAAAGCAAATCTCTCAGTGGAGTCCCAGGGTGGCAAAAAAGGTACAATGGTTGACTACCAGCTGAAGATTGGTGGTTCAAACCCATCCAGAGTTGCCTCAGAAGTCGTCTGGCAATCTGCTTCTGGACAGGCAGAGCCTTGAAAACCCTACTGACCAGCTCTGTCTGCTCTTACACATGGGGTCCCATGAATCCAAATGGACTCTACAGCAACAAAGAACAAGGGTACCTCTATCACTATTTAGATCTCACTATGTAGATCCAAACATGCCGACCAGGTGAACCTCTTCCCTTTCCAGAGGAAGTCTGCACCTTGCTGATCACCAAAGCATTTCCTGAAGACTCTGGAGAGTTCAGGTGCATTGTAGAAAATGAGGCTGGGACTGCTGTCTCTGCAGCAAGACTCATCGTTTCCCCAGGTAATGACTCTTCAGGGCTCAGCCCTGGGATAAGAGGTATATTCGGTCTCTATTTGGATCATTGATTAATTGTATCTTTTCAGAAGGAAAAGGAGAGAAACCAGAGCATTTTGCAAAGTTACCTAAGGGGGTGTTTTCTCCGAATCTGAATGCCTTTCTTCAGAGTGGTGAGAGCTACACAAATGAGAGAAAGGAAGCCACTAACTCAATAAACCCTGTGCCAAGGGTTCCTGAGCCACCCCCTCACAGTGAACACGAGAGCCAGGTCCAAAAGGCGGTTTTCTGCACCAGCCACGAACCTCCTTCTGAGCGTCAACCACAATGGTAAGGGGAAGGGCTGACCTACCATTCCCTCATTCAACAAGTATTCTTGGTTCTGAAGATATGAAATGAATCTTAAAAAGTCTACCTTCTCAGACAAACATTTTAACCTTGTCAGTTCTCCTTTGCCCTCCATCATGCATTTCAAAGCTGGACTAGACAGGTAATTTATGTGTTTAGGTTTACATTTAACAATTTGTTATTAAGACATTGGAAAAATTGTTAGTGTTGAAGTGGCACAAGATTTTGTAATACCAGTTTCTTCGGAGTTTTAATATACAAATAGAATTATCCTTATATTTAGAAGGCACGAGTTAAAATGGAAACTTGCCAATGTTTAAAACAACATAATATATCTTCACCCCTCCTTCACTTTCACCTTCACTCACGCCCACAAACACAAACTCAAAAGTTTTATTAAAAGAGAAAGTTCATAAAATTTGATGTTATTTTTACATTTTTGTTCTAATAATACCTAACATTAAAGATTTCACCAAATATTACATCTTTAGTAAAACAATAAATTAGCATGCTTTTGGGGGGGGGACATAACTGCCTTCTGGTGGGAGTGGGAGACCCAGTCTTGCTCCTGGAGAGCTGCTGCTGGATTTGAACCACCAAGTCAGTGGGCCGCAGTCCTGCACTTAACCACTACCCCATCGGGGCTCAGCTACATTTGCATTCTTGACTACTTACTTAATATAACTAAATGTAACCTTCATTCATTAGAATCCTTTCTAAGAAAGAATTTCTTGGGTAATAGTTAACCCTTGGATAATATTAGGTACCCTGGTGGCATGGTGGGTTAAGTATCGGAATTCTAACTGCAAGTTTGACACTTCAAACTCAACAGCCTCCCCTTGTCAGACAGATGAAGCTGACTAGATCTCTAATGATTTAGTCTCAGAGACTATAAGGAACAGTTCTCACTCACTCCCTCGTACGGTCTTTGAGTTGATTCCAACTCATAGTTACCTTATGAGACAGTAGAACTATTTCTTTGAGTTTCTGAGCTTTTCGTTGAGTTTGAAGGAGCAGACGGCTTCATCTTTCTTGAAGTGACTGGTGGATTAGAACTGCTGACCTTGTGGTTTGTAGTTCCTTAGCAGTAGTTCTGCCCTGTCCTATATTGGGTGGCTATGAATAAGAATCAACTCACCAGTGGGTTTTTGTTTGTTTGCTTGATTTTAGGTAGGCCTATGAAATGAAAGAAATAGAGCGTGTTAGAAATTGGAGGAAATAAAGGTCATTTATTTTAAGCTTCCCATTCTACAAATGTAAAAGAGTGACTCATATTGTTGAGAACTGTTTACTCATATTCCCATGATCGGTGTGAATCTTTCTTACAACAAAGACAGTAAGGGGAAGAGTTTGGACTTCGGAGAGGTACATACTTGTAATAATAGCATTCCACAAAGAGTATTTTCAATCCTCTCGCATTGAGTGTAACAGTTGGACATTGACTATGGAAGACCAAAGACGAATCAACGTTTTTGAATTGTAGTGCCAGTGAGAGTCTCATTGACTGCCAAGAGAGCAAACAACTTTGTCTTGGAAGAAGTCTAGCCAGAACGCTCCTTCGACAAGAAGATGGTGAAGTTGCCTCTAATGGACTTTGGACATGCTCTCAGGAGGGAGGAGTCCCTGCAAAAGGACATCATGCTTGGTCAAGTGGAGAGGCAGGGATAAGGAGTGAGTCCCTTCACACGATGGAGTGACACAGTGGCGGCAGCGTTGACAGCTGTGAGGACAGGACGGCTCTGACGGTGGGGCTGGGCAGTGTTTGGTTCTGCTGTACGTAGGTTTCACCAGGGGCTAGAACTGGCCCGATGCATCTACAACCGCCACCAAGGTGATTCAACTTTTTTAAAAAGCCTGGGAGGAGCACAGTTCAGATTATGACTTATTCAGCCAACACTTATGAAGTGCTTTGTAAGTGTTTATCGTCGCAGCGCTAGGCTTGCCTTGAGAAGATGGCTAATATTGACACCTAAGATTCTTCTTTGTCAATACCTAAAAGTAGACGGCATTCAACACTGAATGTTCAAGATTTTGAGTTAATAATGTAGTATTTTTAATGGGAGAGTCCCATTTAAAAAAAAAATCTGTGGTGGACTGAGCCCCGGTGGGGTAGTGGTTGAGTGCGGGACTGTGGCCCACTGGGTTAGAGGTTCAAAACCAGCAGCAGCTCTCCAGGAGCAAGGCTGAGCCTCCCACTCCCACCAGAGAACAGTGATGCCTAAAATAAATAAATTTGGAAAAATCTATTCGGTAGAATTCCATTAAAGTTAACATGTTTTTATCAAGAATTTACTATGTGCTACACTATATGAGAAAGATAATGTAATAAATAGTCTCAGGGGGGAAAAAAAACCTACTTGAGGAAATATACATATAATTCATTATATGAATTCCTACCTCATTTGAGTCTCTTATAAACTTTATGATTTAGGTTAGTAAGCTAGGGATTATCTTCAGTTTTCAGTTAATTAGAATCAATCCCAGAGATATTAAACAACTTGTCCAAAGTTAATAGTAAGAATGGGCGGAGTGGACCCTCACATCAGGTCTCAAAAGTGGATAATACAAAAATTAATGTGTCTAGAAAGTTGTAGCGTCTTAGCCAAGTCAAATATTATCCTTTTACTGTTAAGACTTCAAATCCAGTGGAATCCACTGTTATTTCTTGCTTGAGAAAAATAGAAGATTGCCTCAAGCACTAGACCCAATATTTCACACTGCAGGTTGCTGTGAAGTGCCTTTGAGTCAGTTCCAACTCACAGGCCCTTTACATCCCACAGATTCAAACGCTCTCAGGGTCCCCCTGCGCCGCCCTCCCAACTGTGGATATGTTTGAGCCCACCGCCACGGTGCCAGGACATCTTGTACGGGTCTTCCTCTTTACAGGTGACACTCTACTTCGCCAAGCTTGCCGTCTTTCTCTGGGGAATGGGCCCTCCTGATAGCATGTCCAATGCACATGAGATGAAATCTTACCATCCTTGCTTGTAAGTGCTCTAGTGAGACTCCCTTTCACTGTGTATCCAGGCAGAAATTCAACGATCACAAAGAATTATACGTTGCAAAAGTTAACTTTCTTCTCTCTTTAGTTCTTTCGTCTTCTCTATGACATTTTCTTTCTTTCTGTTGATGAAGCAGAATGAGAGGTGGCATGCATCTGATCTCGGACATCAGAAGAGTTCAAAGCATCGTTTTTATAGTGCCCTGCATATGTCACATTAAAAACAACCGGCGCCCTACAGGAAGAGCGATAGTAAAGCGGCTGTTCTTTGACCACTGTGATCAGATCAGAAGGGATTCTCTGAACGTGTGAACTGTAAAAGTTTCAGTTAGATGGTACTTTGTCTGAGGCATTCGAGTGATTCACCCAAGGACTTTTTTTCTCAATCCACCAAAGGATTTTATTGATAATTTAGAGACAGAAATAGAAAGCATTGTCTCTGAGACAGGTTGGAATATGGTTTTCCCTGACATCTCAATCAATCTTTCCCTTTTAAGGTCCTATAATTTTCTCAAAGACTCAACTTATCAAAATGTCACATTGAGAAAACATAAAACATCACTCAAAAAAGCAAAACAAACACTAACGAGCAGAAAAAGAAAGATTTAGGATATATTATTAAATACTATTAAGAAACTTGGGACAGGATCATAAATTAGAATGCTTATTAAATGAATAAAATAGAATATCCCAAATAAATCCCTAGTTCCCTCATTGTAACAACAAAACCCTTAATCTTTTTACTTTTCTGTCTGTTTTTTGCCTGGGGGCTTAATTTTTTTAAAAAACAATTGTATTGGCACTTAATCCACATACCACACAATCCAATAGTTCAATCATATCGAGAAGACTTGTACAATCATTGCCACAGTCAATTTCAGAACATCCCCCCATGATTAAATCACCTTGAAAAATTAGCTGTGAAATCACTTTCAGTTCTAGCACTCATTCCCCCTTCCATCTTCATTGTTACTCCTGAAATCCCCTAAAACCTTAATCTTGATGTTCCATGGAGTTATCATACTATAACTGATGCTATGTTTTATAAAAGGGGATGGAAAGAGCGACAATCTTTACCGAACAAATAGTAAATTGAATTAAAATCTGTTCTCAGCTGTGGTACATTTCGAAACTAATCTATGCAGAGTTGAGATTTCACAATCTGTCCCAGATAACTTCCTTTTTGAGCCAGTGTCTCCAACTTTTAAGGAAGAAGGGACCTCAAATTGAACCCTTCCTCCTTCTTGTCCTAAAGAAACCTATTATCAGGAAAGAATCAAATATTAGTCACAAATACCCAGCCAAAATGTCTAAACTTACAGCCGTGTTCATAGCAAGTGCTAAATGTGTTGGCTAGTCTTTTTTATTTTTATTATGTCCTTTGCAGTTTCATTTTAAATCTGTAAAGAATTCTAATTTGGATTCAAGGCTTTGTCCCTCTTAATGGAGTTTGAAGTATCAGTGAGCAGATGTGGAGAAATATTTTGAGGGATTTCTGAAATAAGACTGGGTTAGCAACCGCCTACTTACCAAGTCTCGCGCGCTTTTCTAAGTCAGGGCTAAGTGCCCAGGAGGCAATTATCAGACTTTCTCTGAGCACCAAGGGAAGGCACACCTCCATAGTCAGCTGTCAATAATTTGATATGGCTCACGTGCGCTCTGTCAACTACTTTTGGGACCCTAATTAAACCAAGATTGGGTACCCATGAAGGAGGGGGAAGGGGAAGTTGACATACTTCAAATAACAGAACCATACCAAAGTTAATTCCATTTGCTAGGCCTGATTCTTATACCACTGAGTCCACTCCACCACCTCTGTTGTTGGACGATTTCTTCCTGTCTTCACTTTCCCTCACTGCACATCCGTGGAAACTGAGATTCTAAAATCATTTCCAAGGCAAAGAAAGAAAGAAGACGGGGTAACTGTTAGAGCCAAGAGGGATTGAAGAGTTTGACAGTCAGAGGCCTGATTGTGTACATTGCTTATTTGTTAGTTCTTTCTTAAATGTTTTGAGAATGAAAGCGCTGATTCAAGAGGACACATATGCTGCAGATTCAGAAAAACTAGCTTAAAGGCGACAAACCACGGGTTTCTGCTTCCCTATCTTTCTTATGACAGACTAGTATCAACATGACCTTGCTTTTCTGCTTTTGCCCACAACCCACGCTCTTTCTCGGAACAAACTGCTTGATTTCGACCCACTCTCATTTAGAAGTGGGGCGAGATGCGTGGGAACCCCTTCAGATGAATGATTATGCATTACAAATGGATTTGGAGTTCATCCATTCCTGGGCTTATCTCTGGAAGTCTTTCTAGAGAGAGGAACTTCAGTCCCGCAAATACTGACAGTTGTTCTTTCAGTCCTTCTCTCGTCAACAGGGAGGATTCAAGGACCTCACCACAGCAAAGAAATTGCATTTTCTTTCTTTCTTTCTTTCTTTTTTTTTTTTGAAATTGCATTTCTTTATACTTTCTTCACTTCCCAATTTATGGCGCTTCCCCCTGCGTGAGCTTGCTAAAGCTCCCAGTCAAAATTCACGCCTAAAATAAAGAGGCCTGCAAGGGAAGCTCATGTAATCCCACTCCTTAAATATCACCAAGACATCTGAGATATTGTTTAGATTGCAGACTCTTACTTTGACATGCCAGCATAGGTAGATGGACAGGCAAGCACATCAGATGTCACGGTTTGGCAGCTGATAAAAGTCAGTGGTGCTATAATACTAAGCACAGAGTCATTAGATTAGGCTGTGAGGGGAAGGGATGCCCTTCAGTAGTGGGTGAAACCCAGCTGGCACCCTCTGGAACGAAAGGTAAGTGTCTTCTTTTACTCCTGCTATAATTTGGAGTTTTGTTTTTGCTTTGTTTTATTTCCAAATCAAAGGGGTGTAAACAAAGGTGACCTTCAGAGATAAATAGCCAGGACACCACAACATTGTAATGGTATTAGACCAAGATTTGAAAAGAGAGTGATATATTCATTCCACTGAAACTGGAAATCATAGAAAGGGCATGTTAAAATCATCTTTTTTTTCCTTGAAATGATCTGATTTTTTTTTTTTAACTTAGAACAGAAAATGATCTGATTTTAATGTGATGGCCTATGGCTTCAAAATATCCTCTTTGTAAGTTTGTGCAATATTAGAGATAGGAAAGAAATGATACAAATAATAAGAATTTTTAGACAGTCAACTGAATAGAACTTTATTTATAAAACTTTTGAAAGCTATGTTATATTGTCTGGACTACAACTATATTGTCATATAGTGGAATCTATTATAGAATTGAATTTTGTGCAGTACTACAGCTGCTTTTTAAAAGAAAAACCTTTTAGGATTACTTGTGCAAATGGCTAGATAACATTTTAAAATGTTGAGATGTGAATGAAATGATTTTAAAAATTTATGGATTTATGAATGGGTTTCAAAAAAGATCAGTAATTGTTCATAATAGAAGCCAGAAGCAAAATGTTCTATGTAATTGACATTCTGCATATATAAGGAACTTTTACAGTTTGTGCGGAAAAGAAATTGAAAGATAATTGAATTTTTTGAAGCCTCATATACAAAGAAAAATTCTGCAAATATCCACTACACCATAAACTTTATTTTTTGCCATTTGAAATCCGTTCAAATAGTTCACCTACCTGAAAATGAATGTAGTAACCAAATCCTGGATTCATTTCTGCACTGGAATGAATATAAACTTACAGCTGTAAAACTTGCCCTGAAGTACAGTCTCTTTCAAGAAAATCTAAAGCTAGCTGCCTTCTAGATGCATTTCCCCTCCCCAGGCCCCCCCCCCCATATAAAAGCTAATCTAGTTCATCACGGAAAGGCACTCTGGCTGAAGGTGCTTGTGTCCATAAACTTAAAAATCAGGAATATATGACTTTCTAAAATGTTGCTGTTTTTCATGAGTCTTTCTCTTGCCTATTGGTATTTTGCTTTTTCCTATAACTGCTAGTCTTAATTTAATTTGAAACAACATGCCTGACCTTAGGATGAAGTTTTTCGGTGTGTCTGGAAAAGTGTCAGTAACGATGATCTCTTCTTTGAGAACAGAACTTTAAGATTTGATGGGAAAAAAAACTAGTTAATTTTAACAGTTAAATTTTTGATTTATCATCAAAATTTGTATTGGGTTATGTTGTGTAAAATAAATGAAACGTCTTTTTAACTGAAGTACCTAACATTTTGAATAGAGACAGGACCAGTGTTATAGGACTAGTTTTTGCGAATAATGTCTCTAGCTAGCCCTGCCGTTACCACACTGTGCCATAGAGTAACCAGAGGCAAATACAACCTGATTTCAGTGGCAAACGTCATTGAGCGAACGACGGGGTGGGGGTGGGGGTGGGGGTCCACTGGAGGGAAGCTAGCTGAGAGAGACTCAGCACCCTCCCCCCTTTCTTGGTAAGCTGTAGGGGAGTTTTAGAGTTGCCTCACTGCCTTTTCTGCTTGCCATTTCAAAAAATAAAAGAGGAGCTAAAATAACTTTTCATTTAGTCTAAAAGGCATACTAAATGAGTAAGATAGAAAAAAATTTAGAAAACATCAAGACAAATAACTTGAGTATAATATCAAGACTCCAGAAAAATTTACAAGTGGCTTTGATCAGTCATACACACACACACACACACAACACACTCCTTACTTAACATTTATTTTGGGACTCTTGTCATTCTGTGGGCACGCTAATGGTATAATGGGTTAAACACTGAGCTATTAACCACAAGGTCAACGACTCGGACTCACCAGCTGCTCCCCAGGATAAAGAGGAGGCTATCTCCTCTGTAATTTTTTTTTTTTAAGGCATCACTGCCCTGGTGGTGGGAGTAGGAGGCCCAGCCTTTGCTCCTGGGAGCTGGAATTGAACCTCCATCCCAGTGGGCCGCAGTCCCGCGCACAACCACTACGCCACCGGGGCTCAGCCCTCTCCTCTGTAAATATTTAAAGTCTCAGAAACCTCACGAGCAGTTCTACTTTGTCCTACTGGGTGGCTATGAGTAGAAGTTGACTCCATGGCCGTGAGAACGGGCAATCTGGAATTAACGCACACTAAAGAGACAGTGGATTGTGGGATAGAAAAGACTCTGCTCAAAATGTCCAACACCGAGTTACAGTTGTTTATTCTATTCTGTGCAATTGTGAAGAAATAAACTGTACACTAAAGCAATGCTCTCACTGAAAAAGCATATTACTTCCTTTTTTGTAACCAAGAATTTAACACAGATCATCAAGCTCTAAGTCGATCTATATGTCAGAAAGTAACTTGGTTTTTATGAGCAATGAGAAAAATTCTGATTGAAAATGGAAATGTTATTTTTTCAACTAGTTTGATCTAAAATAATATAAGGTTCTGTGGCTAATTAAGTTATGGGCTTTGGGCAAAAAGTTCACCACGCAACCATGAAATTGTCGCACTGAACAACATCGCAAAATAACCATCTGACTCAACTTTGCTTTCCTTCACTGCTTTCCTTTGCTTTCCTAAAGGGCCTAGCCATGCTTTCTTAAGAATCTCACCTGGACAATGAGCCATTTTTCTTTTTCTCAAGGAAAAGGTCATTTGTCAAAGACAGAAAGATTTAAGGAAGGGAAAGTCTAGAAGCCAGGAAATTCCCACCTTGAGTCTACCTGAGCAGCACGTAAGCTCTTAAAGACGTTAAATAGATCATGTTGTTTAAACAAGGAAGGGGCTTACATTAATCATTTTCTCCTTTTGAAGGAACAATATTCTTCAAGAGAAGCCCAATCCGCCACAGCCAGAAGCAAAGTATTCCCAGGATCTCAACAAGGAGGGGCAGAAAAAGATTGCTTCTGATTTCTTGCAGCCTTCCGTAATTCCAGGCTCCCAGCCCCAAATTCAGGACCCCGCCCCTCCAGGAGCAAATCACTATAGTAATAACTTGCCCCCATCCAACATATACCAGCTAAACATGTTTAACTACGAACGTCCAAAACACTTCATCCAGTCTCAAAACCCATGTGGCTCCAGACTGCAGCCTCCGGGACCGGAGACCTCCAGCTTTTCGAGCCAGACCAAACAGTCTTCCATCGTCATCCAGCCCAGCCAATGTACAGAGAAACGATTTTCTGCTTCCTCAACAGTGAGCTCTCACATCACCATGTCCTCCTCAGCTTTCCCTGCTTCTGCCCAGCAGCAACGTGGCCCTAATCCAGGCCACAGGGTTGCAGCCACCTATCACCAGTCCCCAGCTAGCTTCCTCAGCTCCGTCCTACCTTCGCATCCTGATTACAGCAGCACTCAAATATCTCCTGCTGTGGACTCCAGGTAAGTGGTTTCAATATCTAGACCCTGCGCATGATTATAGTATATCATCTGAAATTACCCTATTTTTCGGACCATAAGACACGCCCAGTTTTTAGAGCAGGGAAACAAGAAAAAAAAATATTCTAAACCAAATAGTACCAGTATACTAAAATGTTCTGGGGTATCACACCTGCGGACCATTAAGACACACCCTCTTTTTTCCCCCTCCCACTTTTTTGGGGAAAAAAGTGCATCTTAGGGTCCAAAAAATACGGTATGTATATGTCTGAGTCTTGGGGGTCTGATGGAGTTCACTCCTCACTATTTAAAAACATAATGTGGCCTCAGGGTCTCGTTTCACAGTCCTAAACCCTCTGAGGATATGAACAGTAAAAGATTTGACCCCCTCTTCTAATATCTGGGCTGAGTTGAACCCCAATCACTTCCTGCTATATCCAATTATTTAGCCTATTAGGTTTTATCTTCAAAAACAACAAACACAAAGCAAGATTTTAACACACTCAAGAACAGACAACTTCCCCTCTGGTTCTAAGCAAAGTTCTTCATACTGTAAGTTTACTTCCTCTGGTCCTGGACTCAGCTGAGATGACGAACACCTGTCTGCTCTTCTTCAGATAGGATTTCCTCTGACATAAGGAAAGACTATTAAGTTTCTTCTGTCTTAGACTTTCTTATCCATTTCCTACTCTGATCCACTCGTCTAAGGGAAAAACATCTAGGATTTAGTCTTTAAAGCATATGATTTTTCTAGGACCAAAAGGAAGGTTTGAACAGAGGAAAACTATGACCCTAAGGTTTCCTTTGGTAATTAAAACCACACTATTCAAGTTGACCACGCTGATATAAATACAGGAAAGAATACCTGCAGTGTTACACAAGCATGTACTTAAAAACTGTCCTAGGAGAACCTGATACGAAGGGTGCAGTGGTTGGGCTTTTTTTAACACATGGACTGAATACTTTGTGCTTATGCAAACGTGGGGCTATCAATTTTCCTCCTCCTTGGCTCGACTAAAATAGCAAATCACAGGTACTTCACAAACTGATGAAAAGTCTTGTTGCAATCTTACTGACAGAGTCCCTAAAATTCTTGATGGATTCTCAGTCCTCTCTAGATGTCAATTTTTCTAGAAATTTGTGTCAGTTACAACTCTAGAAACTTAGAAAACTAGCATTAAGATTTCAACTATAGCCACTCAACTTGCAAAGATGGCTTTTCAGTATTTTTAAAAATGGAAATCAGGAAAGCCAAAATCATTTATCTAAATCTCAAGATATTAGTATGAACCATTTAAAATAGCCAACAGTTAATTGACCTCCAAAATTGGCAATCTTACATGTTTGACCTAAAACTTTTAAAGATTGCCTTGAAGAATTTAGGTCCCATTTTCTCCCTCTTCCCCTCCCAAATTCCTATTAGACCTGCTATTGTACATTAGAGATTTTTCAAAGTACATTTTACCAATGTAATAATTTTCTATCCCACTTTCTACTGTTTCTAAAATTCCTATCATGGGCATTTTCAATGTAAAGGAACCTTTTCTGATTATATTTGTTAGTAAAGACTTTCACTTCTCTCCCACCTGTCTGCCCAGAAAATAAAACTATCAAACAAATATTTGCTGAGCTTCAAACACGTGCCAAGCTCTGTGCACAGAGCTAAGAAGAAAAACAAAAGTGGGGAGGTTAAGTTATGAAGCAGAAGAGGTCCCAAAACCAGACATCAAAGATTTAGCTTTAGCTGTTCCATTTTCAGCAACTATAGATAACTTTTTTAATCTTCACACAGCCACTTGATACCCATTCCATGTCCAGCTGTACAGGGTGAAAAGCTCTGGCCCTTCGAACATTTGTGCACTACTCCCTCATTGTAATGATGGGTTTAAAGTTGTCCTGTCTTCTAAAATAATCTCTTCACTCTGATCTAGAGAAGTCTGGGGGTTGAATTAACTTTCCCTCAGGAGACACCCCTTCCAAATCTACTGCCATGAAATGGACTCCAGTCCATTTCAAACCTACCAGACAGAGTAGAACTACCCCACAAGCTTTCTAAGGCTGTAAATCTTCATGGGGACAGACGGTCACATCTTTTTCCTGCCATGTTCCAACCACTTATCTCTTGGTTAGCAGTTGAGAGCTTAATCCCTGCATCATCAGGACACCCAAGAAAGTCCTTCGGCAAGTATTTCTTCAAGGGATCCAAGCGCACACCACAAATTAGGAAAATACTTTTAATTCTAATCATTCTTTTCTAAAAGCAACTTGTATCGCATTCACTAAGTAACTTGCTTGCTTAATGACTATTGCCTGATCTGTAACAAAATTAAGGGTTCGGATGATTAATGATAGAAAAAATAAAAGGTGCAAGGGTAATGTTAATTTATAGTATGAGCAGGTATCAGGTACTGACACTTATGTCATCTGACCTAGTAATGATGAGGGTCCTTAGTGAGTAAAGCAGCCCTTGTAGGACTGTGCATTAAGCTGTTAACTACATGGTCAGTTGTTCAAACCCATCAGCTGTTCAGTGCGGGGGAGAGGGGGGGGGTATGAGGCTGTCTGTCTCCATAAAAATTTAGTCTTGAAAACCCTAATATAGAGTCACTATGAGTTGAAATCAATTTAATGGGAGTGGTTTTTTAGATCAGTAACTAAAATGTTTTAGCTCTATCACTGATCAGGCTTGGTTTTGAAAATCCTTCAGAGTTGCTCAGAGGAATACTACAGTATGTCAGAAAACAAAATGATCTAATAGTAATTCATTTGAGCAAACACACGCGACCCTAATAAAGCTCAGTTGGTGGGGTGGTATCAGGGAAAACAAAAGCTTAAAGCCTGTGGTAACTTCCAGGCGTCCTGGTGGGGCCACCGATGAAGCATGGGGCGACTAACCCCAAATCTGATGGCTCCAGCTCCCCAGCTGCTCCAAAGGACAAAGATGTATGTGACAGTCACTTCCCAGGAACAACTGAATGCTTGGACAACCCAAGGAACAGTTCAACTCTGTCTTTAGGGCCACCATGAATCAGAATCAACTTGTTGACAACAGGTTTGGTTTTGGGTTTGGCAGACCTAAAATGCCAGGAGGGGAAATGTGCCTCATTAACTTTCAGAGCATTGTGAATCCCGTGAAGAGCACTCATTCATTCATACTCAACATATAACCAAACCAATAGCCGTGGAGTTGATTCTGGCTCAAAGAAATCTCACCGGAAGAGAAGCCATAAGCTCTCGAGTCTCCAGGGTTATGCTTCTTTACAGAAGGAAATACCCTCATCTCTCACCCAAGGAGTGGCAGGGGGGTTCAAACTGCTGATCTTAAGGTTCTTAGGCCAATGTGCTAACCTACTACACTATCAACTTATAGTATCCCCTATAACCTATGTGTTGGTGGGAACAAATGAGTCCATGATGAATAATAAGACATCACTTTGCTTTCAGTATGTTTACCATCTGGTCATTATGAACCAAGCCCCCAATGCCAGCAAAAATTCATTGGCTCTACTCAGGGAAAATGCACTTCCACTAAGCACGCAGGTTCAGTGATGCTGGAGACTATTTGGATAGAACATGTCAGAGAACAGATAAGGCTGCTTTGTCTGGACACTTGGCAAATACACACACCTCCTGCCATTGAGTCAATTCCAACTCGTAGCTCTTCTATGGAGCAGAGCGAAACTGCTCCTTTGGGTCTCTGAGATTATAGCTCTTTCAGAAGCAGGCAACCCTCAGAGTGGGCTTAATGGATTTGAACTGGCCACTGTGCAGCTCAGCACTTACCCACTGCCACCACTGGGGCTTCTTTGGATAATTGGAAAACACTTGTAACGATAATAGTAAAATACTTGTTGAGGTCACTGTCTCAAGTTTATTACATTAAACAGAGGTTGATATAAACTAGTTTTCTTCAAAAAAGAAAACAACAGCAAGAAAACCCCACTGTAACCTAGCCCACTCGGACTAGGTTTCCAGAGTTACCTGTCTCGGTGGACTCATAGAGAGCAGTATAGGGTTTCCAAGGCTTTAACTCTTTATAGGAGCCTGTACCCTCGTCTTTGCGTCCAAGATGGAGTGACAATGGGTTTGAATGGCTGAGCTTGTAGTTTGCAGTCTGACATGTGCCCGGTAGCTCCTCGAAGGCCCCAGAATGAGTGAGGTGAAAACGGATCAAAGCACTGTGAAAGGCCGCAGCTGCTAAACAGATCTGAACATATGAGCCTCATTAATCCCATCCGGTGCTCTATCAGAATCAAGAGGGGAACTCTGGGAAAAGCAAGGCTACTTGCTTTAAAATTAAAAAACAGAATTTGGATAAGGACTTGACCCAAACTTTGCATTTACTATTCAAATGTGCCTTCTCTTTTTTAAAAGATCATTTTACTGGGGTCTCATCCAACTCTTATCATGATCAATACATACATCCATTGTATGCAGTCCACATTTGTACATTTGTTGTCATCATCATTCTCAAAACATCCTCCTTCCACTTAGGCCCCTGGTATCAGCTCCTCATATTTCCCCTCCCTCCCCACTCCCTCTCCTTCCCTACTCCCCCGTGAACCCTTAATAATTTACAAATTATCATTATTTTGTCATATTGCCCACTGTCCGATGTGTCCCTTCACTTACTTTCCTGTTGTCCGCACCCCAGGGAGGAGGTTATATGTAGATCCTTGTAATTGGTTTCCCCTTTCTACTCCACCTTCCTGCCACTCTCCTGGTATTACCACTCTCCCCACTGGTCCTAAAGGGGTCATTTGTCCTGAATTCCCCATGTTTCTGGCATCATTGTACATCTATCTCCTGGTCTAGGTGGATTTGTAAGGCAGAATTGGGATCATGATAGTGGGTGGGAGGAAGCATTTAAGAACTAGAGGAATGTTGTACTGCCCCTTAAGGCATTGCGGTGTGGCCACCCTGCCACAGCTTTGTCATTAGAGGACAGAGAGAAGAGAGGTCTAGGTTTAGGGGTCTGATGTGAACCACCTGCTAGTCCCACAGTCCTATTGCACCTGTGTAACCTGAACAACCTGGAGAACCTGAAGGGTGTGGGGGAGGGAGATTCCCTGCTAAGACATTTTGCAAAGTGACAGAGCCTGGCAGCTGTATGACAGGTGATGACACCATTGTCTTTGGTGAGTAGGGTACCTAGAAGGCATCACTGACCACTATACGGGGCTCTGAACAAGCCCACGTCTAATGGGTGACTTGAAATTTCCATTAAAAAAAAGAACTAGGGGAAAGTTGCATATTTCATTGTTGCTACACTATACCTTGACTGGCTCACCTCCTCCTTGTGACCCATCTCCTTCTTGTGACCCTTCTGTAAGGGGATGTTGCTTCACCTATTGATGGGTCCCAATCTGTACTCCCCCTCATTTATGATGATAAAATTTTCAGTTCTTTGAAGCCTGATAACTGATCCCTTTGACAACCTTGTGGTCACACAAGCTGACGTGCTTCTTCCATGTGGGCTTTGTTGCTTCTGAGCTACATGACCGCTTCTTTACTTTCAAGCCTTTAAGACTCCAGATGCTACATCTTTTGATAGCCGGGCACCATCAGCTTTCTTCACCACTTTTAAATTTGCCTTCTCTTTGGTCCATTTCACTTTCCTTCCTCTTCTTCTAGTTCTTTTATTTCCTTTAAAAGTAGTTCAGCAGCTGAGCCCCGGTGGTGCAGTGGTTGTGTGCAGGACTGCGACCTACAGGGTTGGTGGTTTAAATCCAGCAGCAACTCTCCAAGAGCAAGGCTGGGCCTCCTACTCCCACCAGGGGGCATTGATGCCCACAAAGAAAAATTAGCTCAGCAATGTTGAAGAAACTATCCTTGCTTTGGGAGTTAGTTGTTATGTTGCACAATACTTGGGTTTTCTCCCATCCAAGTACTAACCAGGCCCGACCCTGCTTAGCTTCCGAGATGAGACCAGATCGGGTGCGTTCAGGGTGGTCTGGCCGTGGGCAATACTTCAATTTTCTAAAACATTTAATAGGAGTTGGAAATGAATGGGCTAAGGGTGTATAATTCAAAAACTAACCCCACTGCCACGGAGTCAATTACAAAAGTGACCCTAGTATGAACAGAATAGAATGGTCCCTTTGGGTTTCTGAGACTTTAAATCTTCATGGAAGCAGAAAGCCTCCTCTTTCTTCCTTGGAGCAGTGTGCTGACCTGGCAGTTAGCAGTCCAGGTGTAAGCCGCCATCTATGCCACCAGGGCTTCTTGTGTCATTCCAAGCAATAGAATCTTCACTAAGTAGCACTGATGTGGTCACAAACATTCATGACGAGCTCTGGAGGACAGACCCTTGATTTGTGGCATTTACTGATTCTATGGACACACAGCACACCACCACACACACCCAAACAAATGCTCTGCCCCAGTCCATTTCAATCTAGCCACTTAGTATCAAAGGGAGCTGAGAAGAGATTCTAAAAACCATCTCTATCCCATGTGAGCCAGCTCCTGCACACCTACAAATCAAATCTATGCATTCCTGTACAAGATTGGAAGAACCCAAAAGCTGTCAATCAGTAAGCTTCTGCTTACATTCTTTATGGAATATTTTCAAAGAAGAGTGTAGTCTTTATGTCTAACCTAAATTCTTCCTCCTGGCACTTGCTTCATTCATGACAGGAGCAAAAAAGAACTGGTAATCACTCATAAAATCATCCCTAGCTGTTATTAGAGCAATTATTATTTTTAATAATACTATAAGTACTAAGAAACTAAAACCTATCTAAAACTGATATACAAAATGAGGCCATTCTATTTTAGTTACCACATCTCACTTTGAAAACATTTTTTAAAATCTTCTCTTTCTCCTTTGAAAGCTATCAACAACCCTCAGTTGGCCAACCTGTAAATGCCAAGCCATATCAAACTGCAAATTTTGCTAAGCCCACACCAAGGACTCCTGACCATGAAATACAAGGATCAAAAGAAGCGCTGATTCAAGATTTGGAAAGAAAACTGAAATGCAAGGACAGTCTTCTTCACAATGGAAACCAAGTGCGAAAGATACCTTTTTGTAAAAAAAAAAAAAAAATGCTAATTAAGATATAAAATCTACTGTAAATGAGCAAGTCCCGTATTACAGATCTGTGGTCTCTATCAGTGTTTCCCAAAGTGGGCAATACTGTCCCCTGGGGGGGCTCTGGAATGAGGGGGGTGACTGCAAAATCAGATACATTGGATCCTGGAATATGGGTTATATGGAGTACAAACACTTTTAATTGGGGGGTGGGGAGGCACTGCATAGGTTTTTTTCTGAAAAGTCGGTGGTAGGGCAAGTAGATTTGGGAGCCTATGATCTATATAGATCTGATATACAAAATAAGGTGTATGATTATCAACAAGGAATATTATTACCAAAAAAAAGATGGGGTATTTGGGTTCCATTCTCCATTTCCCTCCCTGACATCGCCTCTTGACTTTCAGTAGTAAAATAATGAAACAAATCTATCTGGATTAATTTGTTGGTTGTTGTTTCAAACATTTCCCTCTAGCTAAGTACTAATAGGAAATATCAACCCAAAATGTCCTTGTACTTTGGTATATATTATTGATAGAATGAAAATTATAGCTATCATTCTTATTATAGAACACTATCTTTGAAAATCCCAACAGCAGTAGATGCCTTTAATCCAAATGCCATTAATTTATTCTTTGCCAATTTTTCTATATATTCGTATTTCACTGCTTTCAATGGAAAATTAAGTCAAATATTTGGTGTTCATTTAATAACCTTCACCCCTGACTGTCATTTGGAGGCATAGTAGCTTACAAAACCCAGAAAGACAGGGAGAGAATTTCTCTTTACTTGGGAGAGCCTGCTTTAGGAGCCACTATCCCTGACTTTCCTAGCCGACCAAAAGTAAATCTTACTGCTGATGAGGGAAATGGCCCTGGAACAAAAGAGAAATGCTGTATCACTAAGAAAAAGCTCTTTAGAAAATACTACCTGTGGTTTAATAAATAGAATTAAACTTCTCTGTAGTTCTAATGTGGAGTGGTAGTGTTCAGGTCAAGTTGTAGAAGATAACTTTCACTAGCTCTCATGACTAACTCCTGAATGGCTCATGTCTTTAAAGCGGCTTACATATGAGGAGAAGATGGCTCGCAGGTTGCTGGGACCACAAAATGCAGCTGCTGTATTTCAAGCTCAAAATGATAATGAAGCACAAGACTCACCACAGGTAAACAAAATTGTCTGTATTTAACGGGAGCACTTTAGTTCATTTTTTCTAAATACTCCTAAGGAGCCTTTGAATTAAGTCAACCCCTTCTATGGAATATGTAGATTTTTTAAAAATTACTGAGTTTGTCTGGTATTTTCTAATACTTAGATGTGAAATGTCAATCTGCCAGAGGCTGCCTTATTCGCTATCAATCTGAACATTTAGGGCTCAGTATGACCAAGGGTTCTTTCTTCTATGTCTGGATTAAAAGGGAATTCAAGAGTTTAGAATCCTTACCTAGACAGAAGATGGCCCTCTAAACCAAAGTAATTGTAAACGTTTCTCATAAACAATCACTGCAACGGTTTAAAATATACTTGTGGTATTAATGAAACATCCCATTACTTTTCACGTTTCTGAATCCAATCTGATTTTATTTTTTAAAATCAAGTGAGTAATGCTTCTACAAAGACTCTAAATTTAACAAAGCCATTCTTTCCAAGAAGGGATTAACATCATGCAGGGAACAAAATGAATATCCCACAGGCTTGTGCCTACTCAAGTGAATTTTAATAAGCAAACTCAACCTAGAAGAGACATGCACAGTGAAGAGAGAGCCCAGGGTGTCATTGCTCTGTCTTTCTGTCTTATTTCTCTGCCTACCTTTCATGCCCTCCCAGAGGTGTGAAGTTAAACATTCAAGGATTTCGAGTTTCAAAAAAATTGGCAACTCAAAGGTTTTGTTTCTATTAAAAAGGACTGTTATTGTTAGATGACGCTGGGCCTCCTCAGGCTCATAGGCCCCCCTACGTACAATAGAATAACACACTGCTTGGTCCTGTGCCATCTTCACAATGATGGCTGGGTTTGTGTTCACTGCTGCAACCAGTGTCAATTCATGTTCCGGAAGGTCTTCTTTTTCACAGGCCTATCCTTTTCCAAGTGTGATCATCTTCTCCAGGCAGTGGTTTCTCATAATAAGATGTCTTGAGCATGTGAGACAAAGTCTCACCATGCTTACGTCTAGGCAGCAGTCTAGCTGCACTTCCTCCAAGACAGAGTTGTTTGCTCTTCTGGCAGTCCTTGGTGCTTTCCATATTCCTTGCCAATTGTTTCCCATCTTCCTTATTCATTGTCCAATTTTCACATACAAATGAGATAAGTGAAGATACCGTGGCTTTGGTCAGGTGACCATAGTCCTAAAAATGACATCTTTTCTCTTTAACGCATTAAAGAGGTCTTGTGCAGATTTGTCCAATATATTACGTGGCTCCTAGGCTGCTGCTCCCATGAACATTTATTGTGGATCCAAGTAAAATGAAGCCTCCTTGAAGACATAACTCTTTCCACTTATGTTTACCAGTCCAGTTGTGGGGATTTTTTTTTTCTTTACGTTGGGTTGCGATCCATTCTAAAAGCTGTCGTCTTTGATCTTTATCCGTGATGTTTCAACCTATCCTCACTTTCAGCAAGCAGGAGATAATAAGGCTTCCTCCAACTCTGTTGCCATGTCCGTCTTCATATAGAGTCCAGCTTCTTGGATGACTTCTCGGCATACGTACATGTGGGGACTCTGCAAATGGAGTTTGCGCTTTCACTGTCACCCCTCGCCTTCTGCAAACCAGATGCTCAGAATTTAAACTCTAGAGAACACTCCTGTCCTCCAGACTTGGATTTTATTATGTACAGTCCTTTGATCACACAGGTTTCTTCCATGTAGAACTTAGATGGCTGCTTGTTTTAAGACAAGACTTTAAGATCCATATGCTCTTCTTTCTTGTAACTGGGCACCACGTGATTCCTTCACCATTCTTTGCTATAGCAATCTTCATGAGGGCATGTAAAGTGTAGGGCCACATCATAAGAACTAATTGTTCATAGATTAGGGGTGATTCAGTGAAAACTCAAAATTCATGTATTCTATTCATGTATCCATTCATGTATCTATGGTTTACACATGCCCCTGGTCCAGCTGATAGATATCATTACTATTTACTGGTGAACATTATAAATCATCCTCATGGGGCATATGATAACTATATTGATGGTATCATTAATTTAGTCAATAGCATAACATTTAAGAAAAAGAAAAAGGAAGTGTACATGTGTAGGACGATTTTCTATACTAAAATACTTGGATTGTTGACTTGTACAGATTCAAAACTTAAGTGGCTGGACACTTATTTATGCAAATATTGAAAACTTTCAATAAAGCTCATTCATGAAGGCAGAAATATGCCTGCTAGACTAAGACATGTCATTAAAAAGGCAAAGAGTATGAAAACAGCAAATATATGGTTATCTTAAGTTACCACTTATTAGGCATCCTCAAAGCAAGAGATTTGAGCCAAAGTTCAATGATTCCAAATCCCTAATCTTGAGGTAGCAGTCATCGGCTTCTTCTGACACCAAGTCATTTCGGTCTGAAGTCTAGGAGAATTTCCGTACTTTTCATCTGCTACGGTTGTGTTTAAAGTAAAGTCTACTTCACTTAGTGGGTTTCCTAATCAGACCATTCTGGTGTAGCCTTCGAAGGATATTGTGCTCCTTGAAAGTCCTGGTTGTCTATACCCCTAGGTCCGGGCAAGACCAGACTCTTTAAGACAGTAGAAAGCCTCATCTCTCCCCTGTGAAGTGGCTGGTGGCCTTGAACTGCTGACCTCTCATTTAGCAGCCCAACAAGAAACTCACTATACCACCTAGCTTTGAGAAACTGGAAATAGAACTTAAATCTCTTTTTGGCTACTAATCAGCTCATGCATTAATTCACTCTTTCAACTAACTTATATGAATATGAAACACCTACTGTGGGCGTGGCTCTGGACGTGGTGTGAAAATTACAGTGAGAATAAGACAGAAATCTAAATTTACTGGTAGAAATAGCCCAGAGCAATACTCTACTGATAATGGCTTATCTTTTAAAATACATGGTAGGTGATTCCAAGGGCCAGGTTGTATTGTTTTGGTTATCCATTTTCTTAATAACTTTAAAATGAAGGTGATGGTAGAAAGAAAAAAAAAGATAGCAGCAATATCACATCACTACAAAATTAGAAAAGCTCAATCTTACATTTTTATGTGCCATTTCAAACACTAACCCCCAATAATACAAAATGTCATCAAAGTATTGTACCAGTAAAATACAGCCTCCACTACAGAAAAGTGTAAGACTCCATTTAGATGAGTCTGAATTTTCATTGATTTAAGTTTATTTTTTACCCAAAAAAGTAATCAATGAAAAAAAAAAGTAATCAATGTCTTTGATCAATGAACTGTCCAATTTTTTTTTCTTGAAACTTTGTTTCGACAGTTGCTGTTGATTCCAAATGAGTGACCTCCTTTGTGCCACAGTAGAGCTGTATTCCAGAGTTACCAAGGAGTGCTTTATCAAAAGTACATTCCTAGACTCTTCTTCCAATGTACCTCTGTGTAGACTTGAACCTCTAATCTTTTGGTTAGAAGCTAAGCATGTTAAGCATTTATACCAATAAGAACTCTTAGATAAATTTAGAGCTGGCAAAATTTGCTGCTACAAAGTTGGAAATATTTTGCTTTAAAATGACAAAATATACTAGCCAAATAGACACACGACAAAATAACTTATTTGTCCTCACCTATTATGTGTTCCTGTACAGTTTTAATTTATGTATTTGCAAGGCAGAAGCATATTTTCTTCTTCATAGCTCCCACTGCTCAGTGACAGAAACAAACTGGGACTTGAATAAATATTTAATCAATTAATTTACTCCATAATTTTAATTTACTTTTACTTCATAATTTTAATCAACTCTTGATTTGATCCTCAAAATTTATTTCTGATGTTAAAAATGTTTACTTAAACTCAATATGCCTTTCTTAGGCAGGAAGTGATTGATATTACTTGCCAAAGTTTTTTTATAGCTCTCCACATATCTTCCATGGCGTCCACCAGTTTCATGCCATGAGCTAAAAAAAGAAGTATTTTCCAGTCTAATATGTGTTTACTGTTGTTGGTGCCACTTCTGAGCAATAGGCATAATACCTTGTGTCCCCTGCCAATACCAGTGACTTCATGTCTATTCCTGTTTTACTAAAGGACAATCTGTACACTGTGCTCCCATGTCACATTCACCAGGGGGCATGCAACCCTTTGTCATGAAATAGGCATCTGAAAACTTGACCACCTCATTTCAATGTCTAGCTAATTTTTATAAATAATCATTAGCTCTGAGACTTTCTTACTAGAGTACAATAATCATGTACTGTATTTTAAATGGTTAAAAATTAACCACAGCTGTATTAATGTAGCCCAAATATATCTTTCACTACATATATGAAAGTAGAACATAAAACAAACAGAAATGTTCATTTAAACTACAACTACTTAATTCTGCTCTATGTCACGCTAATGAATGCATGCTAACATTTTCATCTTGTTTTCATTTCAAGCAGCACAATGCTGAACATGCACGACTGCAAGTTCCCACAGCACAAGTAAGGTAAAAATTAAAATTTTACAAGTATATCTATGCATTCATGTCAATTTAATAATAATTTAAACCGCTCAAGCTTCCTTTTTAAACAATGTGAATTTTCTAATATCCAAGAGGATGATCAAAAACATTATCTTCATTATCAGAACTAAATGAAAGTTCTTAATAATTTGGTCAAATTAATCAGGACCACATTTCTGTATTATACAATCTTCTCATGACAATGGATATTCAATTCTAATTGCACAATCATTGCACATATGATAAAAATAAGAAGGATAGTTCATAAGCATCCTGTGCTACATCTGGATAAGTTTCTTCAGCTATTCACGTACCTTTAAAAAAGCCATAGCGATGTCCACCTTGTACCAGGTGTTTCTACTTCACTACCCTTTCTCAACACTACGAAATCTGCCCCAACTCAATACAGCGCTAAGATCTTTCACTCAGTTATCATACTACCAAATCAAACAGACTTAGGGACTCACATTTGCTGACTGAATTATGTATTTGTGTAAAAGTAGGAAAAGCACAACTTTTATGCACAGCTCTATTGTTCAAACATTTTTACAGAAGCAGATCATCCTCAAGGGGAGCTGTGAATGATCAGGATGCAATCCAGGAGAAATTTTACCCACCACGTTTCATTCAAGTGCCAGAGAACATGTCAATGGAAGAAGGAAGATTCTGCAGAATGGACTTTAAAGTAAGGGAAAATTTCAAAACTACTGGGAGAAAAGAAACCTTAACTCTTATGTACCTGTGATTGTTATCTCCTTGTCTATAAAATGGGAATAATAATGTATACAGGTATGGCAAGTAACTGAATAATTAGGTATGATGTACTCACGAGGATTAATTGAGTGCTCAGGTTTAAAGCACTCACAGTAGTCCCTAGACCCACTGCCACTGAATTGATTCCAAATCACAGCAACCCTATTTAGCATTTCTGAGACTATAAACCCTTATAGCACAGGCATCCTCCTCCCTCTCCCATGGAGAGCCTACACTGACACCATTTTAGCTAGCAGCCCAGCACTTAACCAACTAGGTCACCAAGGCTCCCAAGACGGCTTGCTACCTACACTCCAAAGAACTGAACTTATCATAACCAACGGGACTTCTAATTCTACACCAAAAGACACCTGCTCTCTCTTATCCTGAAAAAGTTCTTAAACTAGAATATAGTTCTTTAGAAGAGACTGAGCTTGTAATATTTGCATCTGGAGGAATATCTTTAAATGCTTTTCCAGATTTTTTTATATAAATAAAAGTTAGTATATGGACTTATGAATTACCTAAAAACATTTAACAAGCTATTTATTTACCAGAATGATAGCTCGAGTGTTGTGTGGACAGGCTACTCATTGGATCAGCAAGCTTCCTATATGTGAACGTCTGGGACTTCATTTGCAGTCAGCATCAGCCAGGAAAGTCACATGGCTTCATACTCCTTGTAGAAACTATAACAAATTAATGTTATAAATGTAATCTTTGAAGATATCTGATGATCCCTTCAGGACCAGTGCCAAGAGTGGTGATACTGGGAGGGTGTAGAGAGGATGGGGTGGAAAGGGGGAACCAATTACAAGGATCAACCTTGCATAACCTCCTCCTTGGGGGATGGACACAGAAAAGTGGGTGAAGGGAGATGTCGGACAGTATAAGACAAAATAACAATAATTTATAAATTATCAAGGGTTCATGAGGGAGGGGGAAGAAGGAGGGAGAAAAATGAGGCGCTGATGTCAAGGACTCAAGTAGAAGGCAAATGTTTTGAGAATGATAATGACAACAGATGGACAAATGTGCTTGACACAATGGATGTATATATGGAGTGTGTTAAGAGTTGTATGAGACCCCCCAAAATATGTAAATAGTGATATAAACTATGTATGTATATATTGTGAGAGCTGTATGAGCCCTCAATAAAATGTGGGGGGGGGGCGGGAAGAAAGGAAAAAGAGATCTGGGGTTGAAGAAAAAAAAAGAAAAGATCTGGAAGAGCCTGAGGTTGCCTGAGACATAGCTTGAAATAGCTGGAAAACACTTTGCTAATTTTAAGTGTTTTCTATTTTGTTAGAAACTATTAAAGGTGAAACTCTTTGGAGCTCTAACTTTTTATTTGTAGTCCCATACTGTGTTAGTCCGGGTAGACTAGAGAAACAAACTCATAGACACGCATATGGATATAAGGGAAAGGTTTATATACAAGAGGAATGCAACATTGAGAAAGCATCCCAACCCAGTCCAGTCAAAAGTCCTAAGTCCGATATTAGCCCATATGCCCAATATTAGCTATAAAGTCTCCTTCCGACTCACGAAGTCACAGGGTGCAGAATCCTGGCACCAGCAGGGGTCTCCCCAGGGCTCCTCGCTTCCAGGGCTCAGGGTCCATCAACAGCATCCAGTGGTGGTAGAAGAAACTCATTGCTGGCAGGGATCTCCAGGTGGCCTCTCCAGCTTCAGAGGTCTGGTTCCATCAGGGTAAAGCTGCGTGGCTTCTCCTCCGGCTCCTCCAGCTCCTGGGACGCTGCCATCTTTTCTTGTACATAGTTCATCGTCTCTGAGACTAACTCCCAACAACTGGGGAAGATAGCTTCTCATCTTCATCAGGGAAATATCGCGAGATTTCCCAGAAGCCTCAGGAGAAAGCCATGTGCACACACAGGCCTCATTGGCTACTCAATGGCTATCTCCAGATGAACAGGCTAGACTCCACCCCTACATCTCAATCATGAAATTAACATAAGCACATGACCGCCACACAAACCCACAAAAATACTTAGTTCAAGTTCATAAACGACTCAATGGGTTTTAATGATGCTATACTTTAAAATTCTGTCACCTCTTGTGTTTCTGTTTTAGGTAAGTGGACTGCCAGCACCTGATGTGTCATGGTATCTAAATGGAAGACCAGTGCAATCAGATGAATTTCACAAAATGATAGTATCTGAGAAAGGTTTTCATTCACTCATCTTTGAAGTGGTCAGAACTTCAGATGCAGGGGATTATGTGTGTGTTGCCAAGAATAGAGCAGGAGAGGCCACCTTTACCGTGCAGCTGGACGTCCTTGGTAAGCCTTCAGAGAGATTCTTTCAAGTTCCTCAAAATCCTGCAGCACTGAAAATAAAAAGCATTTTTAAAAGACCTTTAAAAGCGCAGAGAACTTCATATTTAAGGGTAATGTCCACACAATACAGGAAAGCACTAAGTTTTATCTGGGAACCACAGAACAAAAGCAAATAAAAAGCTCATCTCTGAGGAAAACTTAAACTAGAATGAAAAACCTATCACGAAAGCTTTTCCTGAAAGGAAAATGTCCCCACCAAATCCACTTGCCACCAAGTTGATTCTCACTCATGGTGACGTTATAAAGGGTTTTAGAGGCTGTAAATCTTTTCAGGAGTAAATAATATTTTCTCCTGAGGGAGCAGTGCTGGGTTTGCACTGCAGACCCTGTGGTTAGAAGCCCAATGCTCACCCAGCAGTGATGCCAGTGTTCTCTGGTACAGGAGGGTCCCAAAAAGAAAATTTCAGTCTCATCATTTCTCTGGCTTACAGTTTAAAATTGTAACCAATCTACCTCATATTTTTATTTATTTATTTTGGGGGCATCACTGCCCTCTGGTGGGAGTGGGAGGCCCAGCCTTGCTCCTGGAGAGCTGCTGCTGGATTTGAACCGCCAACCCAGTGGGCCGCAGTCTTGCACTCAACCACTATGCCACTGGGGCTCAGCCCCCCAACCTCATATTTTTATAGAATGTCATTATCTATATAGAGTTTACAATTCAGCCACAGAAGTCAACTTTGCACCTTAAACTATGATCTCTTTTTTAGGGTACCAATCTTAAATTATTACAAAAACTCATTTCTCAGATGTTTCCTTAATTTCATAATTCTGATAAAACTAGTGTTCTGTGTGAGAAAATGTCAATTTAAGTGCTTTAAATCTATCACATTTATAATCGTTTAAATAAGAGATTTAAATAAGATTTAAATCGTTTAAATAAGAGTATGAGATCCTTTGCTATAATTTGTTTATTATATAAATCTTAATTGGATTGCACAAGCCAACCAAACCCATTGCCAGTCAGTCAGTTCCAAAACTCAATAGGATTGTTCCCTAGAGTTTCCAAGACTGTAAATCTGTCCAGAAGCAAACCATCTCATCCTTTTCCCTCAGAGTGGCTGGTGGGTTTGAACTGTTGTCTTTGTGTTTAGTAGCCCAATGCTTTATGCACTGACACTACAAAAACACGTCATGTGTTAATTTACAAAATGCGTCTTCATTCATTATCTCAACTGATCCTCACAAGTCTTCTGTGATAGGTATAACAGATACTACTACTTAGATATCATTTTATAACAAATAATAAAATAGAATGAAGCTGAGGCTCAGGTAAGTTAAAATTTTCTCAATTTGGTATCATTGGTGGGACAAATAAGGAACCTGAACCAACTCATCTTGTACTCTTTTTACCACTCTAAAAATGAGATGCTAAATGAAGATAGTAAATTATTTGCAAGAAACACAATGTATTCGTGCATTCCTGCTTTAGTACTCTGAATAGTATAATACAGTAGCTTTGCACAGTATTTTACCTGAATCTGAACATAAAGTTTTAGAATAGGCTTCCAATCTTGTTGCTTTTCAAAACTTCCTTTCATTGTACAAGGTAGTGCTGTCGAGCAAGCATGAGTAAGCGAGCTGCAAGGTCAGCGGTTCCAAACCACCAGGCGCTCCTCAGGAGAAAGCTGAGGCTCTCTCCTTCCCTAGTGTTCTATCCTCTCTAGGGTCCCCATGAGTTGTAATGACTTGATGTCAGTGGATTTCGGGGTTTTTTGTTCTTTGGGGGGGTGGGGAGCATCAATGCACACACTTCACAATACTCTGGTTTACTTAAATGCCTCCTGCCGCTATTTGAAATGCATGACTCTTCTTATTCGTGTGCAGCAAAAGAACACAGAAGAGCACCGATGTTTATCTACAAGCCACAGAGCAAAAAAGTTTTCGAGGGAGACTCGGTGAAACTAGAATGCCAGATCTCAGCTGTTCCTCCACCAAAGCTTTTCTGGAAACGAAACAATGAGATGGTACAATTCAACACTGACCGGATAAGGTAGGATATGTATTTTCCGCTCATCTATAGCTTATTTGCGTCCATCAACTCTGACTGCATTTATACATTCAGTGTGTGAGGAGCTCTGGTAGTGAGGGGGTGACACATTGGGCTGCTCACGGCAAGGTCAGGAGTTCAAAACCACCAGCCTCTCCGAGGGAGAAAGACAGGGATTTCTACTCCCATGAAGAGTTACAGTGTTGTAAGAACAACTGCGAGATGGCACACAGGACCCGGCAGTGTTTTGTTCTGCTGAACATATATGGTCCCGGTGAGTCAGAACCAACTCAGTGACATCCAACAATAACAAAATACTGTGCTAAAAGGGGCTCTGGCAACACGGCGGTTCTGCGCATGGCTCACTAAGATGTGGGAAGTATGAACTCACCAGTCTCTCCTCGGGAGAAAGATAAGCAGTCTGCTTCTGAAAAGATTTATAGCTCTGGAAAACACACAGGGCCCTTCTCCTTTACCCTCTCAGGTCACGAGATGTTGGAATAGACATGAAGACAATGGTTTGGGCTACAATGCAAAGCCTGTCCCCAAGACAATAGCCATGATTGAGACAGACACAGGGGTCCTCATCTCATGACAGTCACGTCTGAGAGGAGGAAGATGAATGAAAAAGAAGCGAGTGAATGAACCCAGGCAATTAATAACATGTGGGCATGCTCCTGTTTGCCAATCATCTTTAACATGTGGGTGAGCCCAGAGTGGAACTGCCCTTCTTACTTATAAATATGAAATATTCCCATGCTTCTCCTCGTTTTCCTTTCATTGCCGGCAGCATATATTGTCTCTTATATAGACACAGCCTGTGTTCAGTAGACAATTAAACTTAAGTATCATCCTAAAACTCTTCTGATAATTACCAATTCCTGAATTAGGGAATTTAAACAGGTGACTGCAGGCAATGATCACAGAACCAAATGTACTACCTTCCTCAACCCACATTCAATAATTCCCCAGTAGTACCTTATACACAACTGACATCCACCATAAAACACATCAAATGATATTACAAAAGGTATGGCCTATGCATTTTCTGGTTTGACAGTATGATTTGAAATACCTCATTTCTTTCTTTAATCCACATTTCAATCTTTATTAATTATAGCTGACAATTAAAAAATTCTTGCATATATACATATGTAAAGATTTAAAGTCTCAAAAACATACAGAGGCAGTTCTAGCCTGGTCTATAAGATCACTGTGAGTCACCATCCACTCAATGGCAGTAATTTTGATTTGAATTTTACTACTACTAAAGAAAGATGACTATGAAAAATGACAAAGGAGACCAAAGAGGAGGATTTAATTGAAGAAAACCAGTAGCTAGAAATAGCCTCAGCATTTGCAAACAGTTTGTAGATCAGACATAATAAGGTTTTCACAAGAAAATTTAATTCCTGTAATTTCATTTTTTAAACATTTCTTTCCAGCCTGTACCACGATAACTCTGGAAGAATTACTTTACTGATAAAAGATGTAAACAAGAAAGATGCTGGATGGTACACAGTGTCTGCAGTTAATGAAGCTGGAGTGACCACATGCAACACAAGATTAGATGTTACAGGTATATTTTCTAACCAGCCAGGTGTGATAAAGGATGTAACCAGGATGATTAATCAGAAATGCAAATCTCATCAAAGTATAAAAATGGGATGAATTTTCTTCCCATGCATAATGTTTTATTTTTCTCTTCCTGTCTGGAAATGATGATCTAAGCCATCTTGTTTAAAATGGGTTTCCTGAATTAATTTTTATTTTGTCTATTTCAGCCCGTCCAAACCAAACAGTTCCAGCTCCTAAGCAGTTGCGCGTCCGACCAACTTTCAGCAAATATTTAGCTCTCAATGGGAAAGGGCTGGATGTGAAACAAGCTTTTAACCCCGAGGGAGAGTTTCAGCGGCTAGCAGCTGAATCTGGACTCTATGAAAGCGAAGAACTTTGAAAATTTGACCAGCCTTGGGAAACATTAACAACATTAATAACTTAAGTAAAGTTGTGAAATTAAAGCCATAGTTGTACTAACAGATTACTTACTACTTTAACTAGGTCATATAACTAATTTACATTTATCATCTTTCTCCTTTGACTCTTGCGCACTCTGTAAACTTCTCTGGTTTGTAAAGTCTACAAAAAAATCTGAGTAATTTTAGAAAACTATCTTAAAACATGGGATTTTAATATTTAATCATATACATCATCACAAATTATGAGCTATTATCAGTCTTTAAACATGCTAATGCTTGTAATAAGGTAAGGTTTACTGAGACAGTTTCTAAATATTATTTTGCCTGTTTTTGTAATAGGAATACTAACATGGTGTAGATTTGAGTGTTCCATAGTTTTATGTCAAAATAATAAAATTTAAAACATTAAAAGACTCTTTCTGCTTCACAAAAATCCAGCTATGTAAAAGCAAAACAGACCTTGTTTGGTTTTAAATACTAAGTAAGCAGCGCTTGAAAAATATATATTTAAGTTCCAAAAAGGTGGCAATATTATTTTCAAGAATCCTGTCTTTTTTGTGGAGCTCACTTAATGCTCAGCCAATGCCCCTTGAAATTGAGCTACACTGTCTATGATTCACACTTCAAAGGCAACCAAAATAACGTGAAGCATGATCGTATTGCTCCTGAAATTGTAATTATGTCTTAACCAGCTAAGTCCATAATTCTGCAAGATCTTCGGATCTATCCAGCTCAGTGGAAGAAGTATCCAGGAATAGCATCTAAAAGTCATCAATTCCAAAATTAATATGAATTCAAATTGCCCGTATTTTGGTGGTGGTCTTTCTACAACTTCTGGTTCTTTGGGAGGACACAGATAATCTTGTTACGTTAGCGAGCATAATTCTGTACACTTCTAAATGCAGGAAAGGGCAAATCTTTTTATAAAACGAGTGTCACGCCAACACGGTAGCCCTTTCTCTGCTTCAGGCCTCTCTCCAAAGGCTCTTAGCCTTTTGCTGGGTCTCTCCTCTTCTTTCCATTCTTAGTGGGTTATGACCCTCACTTCTGTGTGGCCTACTTTTGCTTTTTATCTGCACATAAGAGCGTTGATCAACATCACTCGACATCTCTTTCAAAGAAATAACAAAAGTGGCTTTATTTTTCACTTCTCAAAACAGGTTGGCCATTTTCTTTGCTGGCAGCCTGCAAGGGCCTTTGAATTGAATTCTGTTTTATCTTCCATTTTACCAACAAAGAACCCCTCCTGTTATCACCTGGCGGGCTTTTAGCTGCCTTCATTTACAACCTGATTTAGTTGCTCTTTCTATGGCTGGTAACAAACCTTTGTCGTTTCTGGCCAGATATGGGTCTGGACTCTCAGGGACTCCTCTGGGGCCTGACCTTTTCCCACCCCGTGGTGTGTTGTCACTCTATTTCACCGTTTCTTTGGTCATCCTGGGGAAAGAGGGGGTGGGGGCAAAACTCAACTCACAGCCGTCGAATCCCTATCGGCCCTCTTGTACAGGTGCAGACAGAGCTGGCCCCTGTGAGTTTTCAAGACTAGAATGGTGAGCGGGAGTAGAAAGCTCCGTCTTGCTCCCTTAGAATGGCTGGTGGTTTCAAACTACTGACCTTGAAGGTTGAAGCCCAAGGTGTAACCACTCCACCCCCAGGGCTCCATATTTGTACAAGGGCACTTTATTCTCTTCTGCAAGTAGCAGCAGCAGCCTGGGCTCACGGTTAGACATCCCAGCTTCGGCAGCCCGGCAACCGCGTCCACTCTTGCTCAACCAGCCCCGCACTTCAGGTGAGTCATTTAACCTGTCATAGGCCTTGGTTGCTTCAGACCTCAAAATAGGGACAAGCTACCTGTCCAGGAGGGTGTGTGTGAAGAAGAAAACGAGGCCGTAAATGCGAAGGGAAGTCAATCATTACAATTGCTCCTGTGAGCTCCGACCGACACGGTAGAAAAGCCACATTGCCCACGCCGCCGTCGGGAAGCGCCGGAGAAGCGCTGTCCGCGCCGCCTCGGCTGCGCACGCGCAGCACCAGCCACCCGCGTCGCCGCCGCGATCCCCGGGAGTGGGCGGGCCCGCGCAGGCGCAGGAGCCGCAGAGGCGGGCGGCGCCGCACGTACTGCGCAAGTGCAGGCGAAGGGGGCGGGCCGAACGGGCGTCCGCGTCCTGGTCGCCATGGCTGAGGCCTCTCGGTGGCACGAAGGCGGTGAGGCAGCCCTTCCAGGAATGGGTGGGACTGGGCAATTTCCAGGGCCCGGGAAGAAAACTCGGCAGCACCGGGTGACCGTCCGCGTCCGGGGAGGAGCCGCCGGTCCGCACGTTCGGCCCTCGGCGCCGGCGCGGAGCGGCGGGCGGGCGGGCGGGCGGGAACTGACAGCCCGAAGCCCGAGCGTGGGCGCTGCCGCCTCTTGTTTCGCTTTTGCGCTAAAGGAGGCGTGGCCTCCGTAGAACCCCAGTCAGGGGACCGCCCCCTTTCTGGCCGAAACTGGCCTTCCCACATAGCGGCGTTGATGAGGTGGAAGCTGGCAGGAGAGGAAGGGTTTTGTTTTGCATTCTGCCTTTTTTTTTCCTTGTTCAGACATGACTGATGAGGAAGCGTCCCTATTAGAAAATCGAGTAGCCTACAGTCATTTTTTTTTTTGGTGGGTGTGTGGTGTGGGCATCACTGCCACCTAGTGGAAGTAGGAGGCTCAGCCTTGCTGCTGCTGGGTTTGAACTGCCAACCCTGTGGGCCGCAGTCCCGCACACAACCACTACGCCACCGGGGCTCAGCCCCACAATACCTCTTTGCGTACACGGGGAAACCCCAATGATCACTCCCTCATAGACACGAGAATCCAAAAATGGCCGGAAGTCGTGAGTTCCCCTTTCCACGGCCCCAGAGTTTAAAGGGACCTTTTACACATTGTAAATTAAATGTAGATGACTTCACAAGTAAAGACAGTTTTTGTTTTTTATGTCTCACAGGGACTCCAAAACCTAAGCTGAAATACCGGAGGGACCCAGAAATTAGAACTACACTTCAGGAGTTGTTAGTCTACTTTATTTTTTTAATAAACCTATGTATATGTAAGTACGCAGATTTTAGACGGATAGAAATAAGATGAAAGTTTGCCATGGACATTTCGGATAACACCAAAATAAACACCTCACTGCGATCAAGTGGATGCTAACTCATAGCGCCCCCATTAGACAGGGTAGACGTGCCCGTATGAATAATTGATGTTAACTCTTTTGAACTGCAGAACTTGCAGTTAGCGGCCCAATGCTGACTCGTGCACCATCAGGGTTCACACCATTTACAGTAAAGTATGTTTGTGTAATTAACATATCCATGGATCAATAGAAATCTCTCAGAACTGGGAAAATGTCACAACTTGTATTATCCTCGGGGGCTCATACAGCTCTTACCACAATCCATCCATACATCCTTTGTATGCAAAGCACATTTGTACCTTTGATGCCATCATCTTTCTCAAAGCATTTTCTTTTCACTTAAGCCCCTGGTAATGGCTCATCCTTTTTCCACCCCCTCCCAGCTTTCCCCTTCCTCATGGATTCTTGATATTTTTTATTGAGATCATCAGGACTTTTTTCCTGAAGGATCTCTGGGTGGACTCAAATCAGCAACATTAAAGCTTGCAGCCCAATGAGTTAACCCTTTGTACCCCTCAAGGACTCCTTAATATTTAATGAAGAGTACAAAGGAGCTCTTACAACGCTATGGAGGGGGCTGAACCCCAGTGGGGTAGTGGTTGAGTGCAGGACTGGGCCCACTGGCTTGGCTGTTCAAATCCAGCAGCAGCTCTCCAGGAGCAAGGCTGGGCCTCCCACCTGAGAGCAGTGTTAAAAAAAACAACACATCTATGGAAGATGGACTTGAAAGATAATGGGATTTTTCTAAACCCTCTTGTAGTAAAGAGCATTTTTTTTTTTTGAAGAGCCTTGCTCACGTGCAGAATACATTGGAAGATGGGTTGTTGCTTATGCAGTTGGGTTAAAATTTAGCATCCTATCATTTGATCTCCTTTATGATCCATTTCAATTTGTTCTGGTTTTTAATATTTTCTGCTTTCTTTTTGATTGAGGTTTTTTTCTGGTTCACTTTGTACTTTTTAGTAGTTTTATGTTTTTCTGTATATGAAATCTAGGGTAGGTAAATCAATAGCGGCAGTAACTGGACTAATGAATGGTTTCCGGAAATGGGAAGCTAATCAGGATGAGTAGAAGAATGAAGAAAATGATCTAAACCTGATTGTGGTGATGACTGCACAACTCTTCTTGATGTGATTGAACAGTTGAATTGAGTGAAATTCTATGCCAAAAAAAACTGTTGAGGGACAAAGAGTAAACCAAAAAAAGCTCTTTTTTAAAAACATTTTGTTTTTTGTTATATGCTCAATATGCCTGCAAATCCACTAATGGGAGGACTTGTATGTGTTATGTGGCATTGTCTACCAATTAACCAGATATTCTAGAAGTGGGTTTGAATCACATCTTGATTAAAATGACAATTGTAGACAACCTTATAAATTAAGATCTCTTAGACTGGTGTTTAAAAGCTTCTATAAAGATAACACACCACAAAATATTTGGAAAATGGAAAATGTAAGTAAAAAGATCACTTAAATAGTCTTGCTATTCAGGAATACGAAAGGAAACGCTGTCGTACTACAGAGTTGAATATTATATAATTATTAAAGAACGGCAGAGGCATGAGATGCCATGAGTGATGCTAAAGACACATAATTTTTTAAAACTAAAGGATTTCTGGCAAATGAACGCAGGAGATAAAATATTTCATCTATACTTTTCTCTAAGCCTCAACCCACAGCAATCCCCCAAAAAGAACAAGAATACTAGCTAATATTTTTTAAAACTAACCATGTGCCAAACACAGGTATTTCTCACAACAAAACCGTACAATAAAAGCTTTACTCCGATACTGGGAGTTAACCCATATCTTTGTAAATTCAAAGCCCACAACTTACACACCCACCATACTGTGTAATCTATTCCTCCATCCAGGCGTGATCCTGCTTAGATTCTAAAATCAGGTGAGATTGTAGTGCTAAGTTCTATTCCCAACATAGAATTTTTAAAAGTCATGTTTCAGAATAGTATGTATCATTTTATTTAAAAATCTTATAAATATGTATGCATCTGTCTATTTAGATGAAAAAGGGGGGAAAAATTCAGAGAAGAAAACTATGGGATCAACAGTTCTGGGGGTCACGGGAGAAGGGGAGATGGGAGAAAGGAAGGGGAGGGAGCAGTCAACCAACCCAGGGACAAGGCAACAGCAAGGGAACTAAAATCAATGGAGAAAAGGGCATAAGATGCTTAGTGGGTTTTAATCAAGGGCAATGTAACAGCGAGGAATTACTGAACCTGAATGAAGGCTGAACATGACGGTGGGACAAGAGGAAAGTAAAAGGAAATAGAAGAAAGAACTGGGAGGCAAAAGACATTTATAAAGGTCTAAATACAGGTATGTATATATGTAAACATAATGATAGAGAAATAGATCTATGTATATGTTAAGTATTAAAGTAGCAGATGGAAATTAGACCTCTCAAGTACTCAACACAAGAACATTTTGTTCTATTAACCTGGCATTCCATGATATTCACATTTCCGACATGATTGCTGAAGACAAAGTGGGTGCATAAGCAAATGTGATGAAGAAAGCTGATGGTGCCCAGCTATCGAAAAACACAGTGTCTAGGGTCTTAAATACTTGAAGATAAACAAGCAGTCTTCTAGCTGAGAAGCAACAAAGCTCACATGGAAGAAGCACACCAGCCTGTGTGATCATGAGGAACTGATGGGGTCATGTATCAGGCATCTAAGACCCAGAACAAAATCATACCAATGTGAATGGGGGTGGCGGGCATGGAGTGGAGACCCAAAACACAACTGTAGACAATTGGACATTTTCTTACAGAAGGGTCACATGGAAAAAGCCAGTCAGGGTGCAGTATAGCACTTATGAAATATACAACTTTCCTCTAGTTCTTTAATGCTTCCCCTCCCCTCACCCCCATATCATGACCTCAATTCTATCTTACAAATCTGACTAGACAAGAACATGTACACTGCTACAGATAAGAGCTGGAAACACAGGGAATCCAAGACAAATCCCTCAGAACCAATAATGAGAATAAAGATGCCAGGAGGATCAAGGGAAGGTGGGGGAAAAGGGGGAATTGATCACAAGGATTGACATATAACTCCCTCCCAGAGGGATAAACAATAGAAAAGTGGGTGAAGGGACACAGGGTGATGAAAGATATGAAAAAATAGTCTATAATTTATTAAGGGTTCATGAGGGGGAGAGTGGGCAAGGGAGGACAAAAATGAGCTGGTATCAAGGACTCAAGCAGAAAGAAAATGCTTTGAAAATGATGATGGCAACATGTATAAATGTGCATGATATAGTGGTTGAATGTATGGATTGTCATAAAAGTTGTAAGAGGCACCAATAAAAGTAATAAGAAATTTGAATATGTATGCATCAAAAATCTGGAAGATTATGTACCAAACTTGATTGTAGAGGTGGAGTTATAGGAAACTTCTTACAAAGTACTTTTCAACTATTTAAAAAATATTTTTATGATTAGGAAAATATTTAAATTTAAGAATATAATTGAAGACAAGCTGTGAGTTCATTTATAATCCTGTTTTTAAACATAATTTTTAAAAATCTTTTCCTCAGTGACTTTTGGGATGGTTAATCCACATATGTATTATTTGAACAAAGTTATGTCATCTCTCTTTTTGGACACTTCTGTGCCTGGTGATGAAAGAACCAGCTTTAAGTCTATTCGCAGCATAACTGATTTTTGGAAGGTAAGACATGTCAATGGGATCAGGTATCAGGCATCAAAGACCCAAAACAAAAAATCATATCAATGTAAGTGAGTGCAGAGTGGAGACCCAAAGCCCATCTGTAGACAATTGGGCATCCCCTTACAGAAGGGTCACAAGGAAGAGATGAGACAGGGTGCAGTATTGCAATGATGAAATATACAACTTTTCTTTAGTTCTTGAATGCTTCTACCCACCCACCACCACCACCATCACCACCACTATCATGACCTCAATTAAGTATGTACACTGGTGCAGTTAAGAGCTCTCAACCCTGGGAATTCAGGACAGATAAACCCCTTAGGACCAATAATGAGAGTAGCGATACCAGAAGGGTAAGGAGAAGGTGGAGGGAGAAAGGGAGAACCAATCACAATGATCTATATATAACTTTCCCAGGGGAACAAACAACAGGAAAGCAGGTGAAGGGAGACAGTGATAGGTATAAGACATGAAAAATAATGTATACATTATCAAGGGTTCATGAGGGAGGGAGGGATGGAAAATGAGCTGATACCAAGAGCTCAAGAAGAAAGAAAATGCTTTGAAAATGATGCTGGCAACATATGTACAAATGTGCTGGACACAATGGATGTATATACGGATTGTGATAAAAACTGTAAGAGCTCCCAATAAAATGATTTTTTTAAAGTAGCGTCCTAGGAACTTCAGCTGTATCAAGAAGATAATGTCATTCATTTCCTGACAATGAGAAGGCAAATATGTGATAAGAGCTAAATAATCATAGGTTGTTTGAATGATCATGGAAAAAATGATCGATTTTTGCCCCTGAAACGAAAAATGGAGCTAATTTTGCCTTAAAAAAGCAAATGGAAAATAAAAACAAAACTTGCTCTCTTGGGACCTGTATATGGTCAATGACAAAGGCAAAGGAAGAAAGAAGAAAAGAAAGAAACCCTGGGTTTGTAACCTTTAGAATGAACACATAGGAGTAGAGTCAAAAAGAGCAGCTACTATGGCTATGGTTGTGTGGAACACACAGATAACTTTGGGGTGGTTATGATATATAGCTATGATATGCAGCTTTAGTTTGGGGAAGCAATTTTCAACATATACCTCTTATAAGTGGAGAAAATGGAATTAAATGAGATAACATTTATAAGCTATTTAGAGCAGTATCCACCCATTGCCTAGTAAGTGTCACTCAATAAAGGTTAGGTGTCATAATCATCATTACCATTAGTATTCATGGTAACTTGGTCAGCAATGTAATTTTCATCAGTCTTGTGATTTTTATACTTTCAAGATTGCATTATAAGTGTAGACTCTGTTGGCATGAAAGTATTTTTCCTTGACATTTTATCTTTCTATGTAAAGTTTATGGAAGGACCCCTTTTGGAAGGTCTGTACTGGGACTCGTGGTATAATAACCAACAGCTGTATAACTTAAAGAACACCAGTCGCATCTACTATGAGAACATCCTTCTCGGAGTTCCAAGAGTCCGTCAACTAAAAGTTCGCAACAACACATGCAAGGTCTACTCCCCTTTTCAGTCTTTGATGAGTGAGTGCTATGACAAATATACTTCTAACAATGAAGACTTGGATGACTTTGGTCTTAAACGTGATACCGAGTGAGTATTATAAAAAGTACACAGTAACTTTCCTGCAGCTGATCACTCTATCTTAGTGAAATTGTGAAGAGATGTATGTTTTTCCAACTTGTTTGTTGGAAAAATCCACAGGCTACTTGGTAAGGATACTTTCAATAATAATATCAAAAGCAACTTTCAGGCATAAGTATGTGAAAAAGGAAATTCAAGGTTTATATGCAAAGACTGCAAGACTGCCAGGATTTCTGAATACTTTGAAAGGGAGTACACTACCAAGGTTTTCAACTTGACATTAATCTGTTTGTGATGGAAAAGCAATGGTCTCACATCATGTTCATACTCATATAGATCATGCAATATTTTTAGATATCAAAAATAATAAAACTCACTGCCATCAAGTCAATGCCATCTTGGTGACTATATGATGGTAGAATTGCTCCTGTGAATTTCCAAGACAACTCCGCAGGAGCAGAAAACCTCCTCTTCAAGCTACTGACCTTCTGGTTAACAGCCCCATGCTTAACCACTATCCTCCAGGAGAAAATGCTAGAGAGTCCAGAGTTATTTATGGGGAATATTTAGGGTCCCATGGTCTTTTGGGAATTAGAAACTGCCAACAATAAAGGGCCTGTTGGGTTTTGTTGTTGGTTTACCTCAGGATATAAAGTGGCCTGTTGAGTTTTTTCTGGCTGGCATACGCCAACACTTCTTAAACTGTGGGTTGCAGCCCCATATCAGGTTGCTTAACTGAATGTGGGGGAATCTCGAAAAATTTGGCAACAGTGAAAGATTTCTGATGGTGCAATGACCAAAAGAAAATATTTCAAAATAAAATTCATAATAAATCCAAGGTGTTTCTGGCAGTGCTTGTGTTACAAATTTCTCGGTGGAAAATTTCTAAAAGCCCTGGGCAGTGTTTGGTCATACTGGACTTAGGGAAAACTGTACATTTTTTGCCTCTATTATAGTCAAATAATTAGCTTCCCCTTGCCTCCTGGTTCTAGCCATATTCCCTCAAGCACGTTCCAAATGTGTCTCAATATCCCTTGGGAGTTGTGGGTAACTTTGTCCCTTGCCTCCTTGTTCACTTTGGTTTACTTTAGTGGTTTCTTCTTTTGCAATACTAAGCAAGGATAGTTATGCTCTACATCTGATAGTGCCTGCCAAGGATGCTATGGCCATTGTTGAGACTGTAGCTGGTACAGTTTCATGTCAATATTTTGTATTGACGTAAAAGCCAATGCAACTGGTAGTAGCTCTCCTTGACACACACTACTGGTACCAGTGCTAATATTTTGTGCTTTTATAGTCCGATGAAAGTCATAGGACAGAAGAGACTATGCTTTTACATCTTTTATTTTTATTAAAGTGATGCAAATAGTTACAAAGTTCTGCCCTTCCTACTCAACAATTCCCACTGTCCAGCAGCCATTCTTAACTCGCCTAGTTGTTTCTTCTGGTATACGCTCCCTACTTCTTTGACTCTTAATTTTATAGTTCAATGCACATATATCCATTGTCTTTCTGGCATGGAAGGTAATCTAACAGGTAGCTATTTTATGCACCCATTAGCCTTTCAATATACATACTCCATAATCTCTTAAAGTATTAGTCACAATGTTTATGTAATAGATATACACTATAAATACATTTTCTTTGGGCTGAGCCCCGGTGGCATAGTAGTTGTGCACGGGACTGCGGTCCACTGGGACGGAGGTTTGATTCCGGCTCCACCACCGGAGGGCAGTGATGCCCCCCCCCCAAAAAATACATTTCCTTTTATAAATGTATTTTGTAAAACCCCCCTGTGTACTCTCAAGATTAGTAATTGCTATATCTGTGCATGTGTGTGTTTCACTTATAATTCCCTTGCATGAATTTTAGGATGTTCTTGAGGGCAACTTATATAGATGTATAGAAAAACTTTATAGTTTTGTTTGTTAAATCAGCATTTTACCTATTAACCCCAATTATTTCTTAAGCTTTTACTATTTTTCCTTAAATTTCAAGTCATTCCTTTGAGAAGTGTCTAGGGCAAACAAACACACAAAACAAAACATTTTCTTAAGTTTGTTTAAATCAATGTTTAAATCCATTTTTAAATGTAAAGAGTTCAGTTATATCACAAAAGCAAAATTTTCTAAAATGCTCCTGTAATTCTTATAACTTTGCTTATGTTAAATTCTTCAACATGGTGACACAGTCTCTTATATAGTATTCACTGTTTCCCCTTCAACTTAAAAATTATAAACCAATTATACATAAATTGGAAATTCAAGACTATTTTAAAAGATTTTAATATTCAAAATATCATTAGCTACTTTAAGTAACAAAGGTAACACATTGAGTTTGATTTATTACCAATATCTATATTGTTTTGGAGCATTTGGTACTTCCGAAAATAGCTGAATGTCAATTTTTAAAATCATTTCATTGGGAGCTCATAAAATTCTCCCAATCCATACATCCATCCATTGTATGGCTGGCACATTTGTGAATGTCATTTACTTTTGATATAATGTCTCTGTATATGCCTTTCATCTCTTGATGCTTCCTGCATGGTTCACTATTTTCTCTATGGAATCCTTCAATATTGCAACTTGAAGCTTGAACTTTTTCTTCAGTTCTTTCAGCTTAAGAAATGCAATGCAAATTCTCCAATTTTGGTTTGCTAATTCCAGTTCTTTGTGTATTTCATTATAGTACTTGATCTTTTCTGTCCACCCTTGAAACCTTCTTTTGACTTTTTTTCCCAATTATTATTTTTTTTTTT
>PVJH01016327.1:0-18328 GCA_004026705.1 Nesogale talazaci
CAAACTCTGTGATTCAAATGCGCCAGCCACTCCTTGGGAGAGAGGTGAAGCTGTCGCCTCTTAGGAAGATTTACAGTCTAGGGAATCCAATAGAGGGTCACTTTGTACAGGTTATGATGGCAATGCTGTTGTTGTTTAAAATACATGAGTGCCATGATCAGTAAAACTGCCATCGAGTCAATGCTGACTCAGACTGACCTTCTGTCGGTTGCTGAGACTCTAACTGTTATCATGGGAGTAGAATGGTCATAATTTTCTGTTGGTGGTTTTGAACTGCCAACCAGTTCAAGCCCATCGAGTAACCACTACACCCCCAGAGCTCCATGACCAATACCAGTGTCTTTGAGCATAAAAGGATCTATGCGTCATTGTGTATCTCTCTCTCTAGATCATGGTCCTCAACTTTCCTCATGCCATGAACCTTTAATACAGTTTCTCATGTGGTGACCCCGCAACCATAGAATTATTTTCTTTCTTTTTTCTTTTATTTTTAAAAATTATTTTCATTGTTACTTCCTAAATGTAATTTTGCTTCTGTTATGAATTGAATGACCCCTGTGAAAGGGTCGTTTGAAACCCTCCCCAAAAGGGTCGTGACCCATTGATTGAGAACTGATGTCCTAGACAGACTGAAAAAATTATGCTTTACTGAGGCCAACAATTACATTAGTTTCAACTTTCTAAAGACCTATTTTGGTGGCCAGAATATCACAACTTGAGTCTTGGGGAGTTGGGGGAATTGAGTCTCGAGTTTTAAAAGGAATTGACAATAATTCTCAAATTAGATACATATTTTAGAATTTTATAAATTTTGAATAATATAAATAACTTGATATATTTAGGGTTATAGTTCATGGAATTTAAAAAACACATAAAAGTCTAGCTAAGGAAACCATCATCATTATACCCCGAGACAGCTATTAGGATGTTTTTATGTTCAATATTTGCAATTAGTTTATCTAAAAAACCAAACCAACCCCAAAAACTTGACTGCCACTGAGCTGATGTCAACTCGCAGGGACTCTGTCGGACAAGTCACAGCCCCCATGGCATTCTGAGGCTGTAACTCTGTAGAAGCAGAAAGCCTCATCTTTCTTGCTAGGCGTAGCTGTTGGTTTTGAACTGTTGATCTTGCAGACAGCAGCCCACCTGGTCAGCCACTATGACACAAGAGCTCCTGACTAATTTACAGACTTTAAAGAACAGGCTCCGCACAGTTCTCTCCCCCCACACCCCCCACCTCCCCAGCCAGAAGCCCTCTGAGCACTGGCCTGGCCTGGGGATCCGTTTCTGTAAATCCACCGCTTTAAAAACACCATGTAGCAATTCAATTCTAGAGATCAGCATTTCAAATCTGTACAGAGGTGCTTGGGAAGCAAAGTGTGGCAGCCTGTTTCCAAAAGATCACGCCCTTGAAAACCCTGTGGAACCCAGTTGTACTCTGAAATACATGGGCTCACTATCAGTCACCGTGGATCCAGGGCAACTGTTACTTTGGGTTTTTTAGTTCTATAAGACTTAGTATGTGTCAAAAATGAAGATACGGTGTTCTTAACCAATATGAGATTTTTAAATGTTTGTAGGAAAAAAAAAAGGTTTGTGGAGAAATAGAATGGAAAGATAATATAATTTTTTCATGAGCTTTTGACAGCCCATTCATATGCTCCTGATCGATACTAAAAAGCAACAGTATCTTTTTCATTATCCCATACTGCAGCTGCTTGTGAGGCTGGGAACACAAGGAGATCAAATAGTTTTCTTTGACTGTGTCCTTTCCCTGTGTCCTTTCCACAGGGAAGGGGCCCTAATACTAATGGAGCCCTAATACTAATGTCTATATTAGTGCCCTTGATACAGGCTAATGTAGAGAGCCCAGCTCACCTGGCCATACGTCTAGTTATTTTGAACCTCATTTCCTCATCAGTTCTTCTAATTTTTGTGCCAATGCTCCCAGGAAAGCTCTTAATGTGACCTTTGAAAGAATGGCTTTTCGGCTGAGCCCCGGTGGCATAGTGGTTGTGCACAGGACTGCGGCCCACTGGGATGGAGGTTTGATTCCAGCTCCACGGAGCAAAGCTGGGCCTCCTACTCCCACCACCTGAGGGCAGTGATGCCCCCCCCCCAAAAAACAAACAAACAAACAAACAAAAAAAGACCAAACAAAGAATGGCTTTTCAAAGCTGGCACAATGACAACAAAAAAAAAAAAAAAAAAAGAAGAAGAAGAAGAAAGAAAGAAAAAAAGAATGACTTTTAAAGACTCCGAAAATGTTTTCTTGCTTCTTAAGTTCTAGAACTTTGGGTGTTTGCAGAATCGACTTTTGCAGTACAGAAGGGAAAGGACTTTAATATTTATGTACTTAGCACTTATTATTGGCATGTACTGTGCCTGTCCCTTTGCATTCATCCTTGTTTTCTTCATGTCAACAAACATGCAGTAGCATTAGCTCAAGTTTATCCGTATCCAGTAAATGGGGAGATGACAAGGCAATCTGCCCTTTATTTTTTACCATGTTGTATGAATTGTAGCCATGTACCTCTCAACACACAGCATCCAGATGGTCACTCTTTCCCATAGATTGCTTGATGTCAAATTTAACATAAAGAAATATATGTTCTTAAAGTTGTTTTTTTTGGTGGTGGGGGGGGCGGGCGGCATCACTGCTCTCCGGTGGTGGGAGTAGGAGGCGCAGCCCCACTGCTGGAATTGAACCTCCGTCCCAGTGGGCCGCAGTCCTGCGCACAACCACTACGCCACCGGGGCTCAGCCCATTCTTAAAGTTTTAAAGATTTTATATACTTATTTTCTCTTCAGATTACTTAGAAATAATTATAATCCTCATTAATATGCATATGAGCTGAAAACCTTCTGTTTTAAGGTTAGGTAGTAAGGTTTCATAGGACCCTGAGGCAGGTATCAGGATATTTTTATGTTCGATAGTTTCACTTAATCTATCTAAAAAACAAAACCAGAAAACCTCACTGCCCTGAAGTTGATGACAACTCACAGAATGTAGCAGTTTAAGCACTGTGTAACCCAGAAGTTCTGTTTGAACCTCCTAGCCATTCTGTGAGAGGCTTCTGTCAAGATTTCAGAGGAACAGTCCCTGTTCTGTAGGCCTGCTCTGAGTCAAGGTCAAGGGCGGTGGGTTTGGGTTGGGTTTAATGGGATTTCAATAAAGAATTTGGGATACTTTTTATTACTGGTCTCTGACACTGAGCCTGGGATTAATTTTAAAAGTGGTGGTTATATGAATTAAGGATTTAAAGGATAGGTTCAGTTAAGAATTTAGTAGGAACAGTAACCTGATATCTTGTAACTATTGAGAAAAAGAAACTTTTCAACTGATCTTTTTTGTTTATTTAAGGAGGGAAGAATACAAAAAAACAGGTATAATAAGTTATATTTGTATTCTGGTTCTATGTATTTACTCTTATGCTCCCTCATTGAAAAGTGATCTAATTTAGTCTCCACAAACATGATAAAAATGTGGTTCTTTTTTCTTTTCTCTGGTGATACAAAGAATACACTCTAGGAACCCTGCTGGCTTAGTGGCCGGTTACAGGCTGGGTTGCTCGAGCAGTTCAAAAGGCCACACCACGCTGAGATGAGGTTTCTATTCCTGTAAACAAGCACAGTCTCAGAAACCCACAGGGGCAGTTCTGCCCTGTCCTGTAGGGTCACCGTGAGTCAGAATCGACTGTGCCAGGGAGTGAGTCATCATGTGCCATTTCTGCCTAATGAGGCTGTTTATATTTAACGTGATTTCTAAAATAAATTTTATTTTTAAACAGGACCTCGTAAAAGGCAGTTTCTAATGAAAAAAACATCAGGCCTAGGACCAAGATCCATTTCTTCCCTAATTTGACATCGGACGAGTTATTCAACCTCCCTGGGTTGCAGATTTCTCCTCTGTAAAGAGATTCCTCTGGTTTACCTCTCTGAAGGTAAGTGACCAGTTAAAAGCTACATTTGGCCATAAAAAAACAAAACACTCCAGTTCACAAAGAGCTTGCCTTCTAGAGGGCAAAGAGCTGTTGGGCCCAAACAAGCCTGCCTGTCGTTATTAGAATGAGCTAATCCATTCCCTTTATTGCTTAGATTGTTTCATATTTCTATTACTTTCAACAAAAAGCATCCTTACTCACATGCAACCACTGCCTCATTTTCCATTCTTCTGTCTTGTATTTCATACTCCAGCCAAATGCACTAGCTTGATATCAGCATGTGCTATGTGTGTGGGAAAGAATTAATCTTACCCAAAGAAGACTGGTCCTTTCCCCAGTTACTAGGCAGTGATCTCGCTAGGCTCTTGGAACGCCCATCCTATTAGGCGTATCTGCATTTGTCTTGGGAGATGGGGGTGGAGGTGGGGTGTCACCAAGCAGTCTAACAATATGATTTATGTCAGGGCTTTGGGTTATGCAGTGCTCCCTCCAGGGCAACTAGAGACTGAATGTCTGGAGTGTCTGTCTTGTTTACTGTTGTTTCCAGTATTTAATAAACTGTCTGCACAAGTGCACATGATAAATTCATATTGCAATATATAAAAAAGTTATCAAGTAATACTACATATTATAACATGCAAGAGCCTTGAAAACATGCTAGGCGAAAGAAATCAAACATAAAGGACTGTATATTTTGTGGCTTCCAAAATATCCTGGAAAAAAACAATTTAAATAGAATAGATTTTTTTCCCCCATGGACTTTTGAAGCCCCTCATTGTTTTGATTCTATTTATATCAAATGTCCAGACTTGGCAAATCCATAGAGATAGGTAGATCTGTGATTGGCAGTGGTTGTGGGGAGTGGGACATGGGGATTGACTGCTATTAAACGTGGGGTTCCTTTTTAGATGGTGGAAATGTTCTGGAGTTAGTGGTGCTGGTTCATAACTCAGTGAATACTAAAATCTTTCAGTGTTAACTTGTTAGGTTGACTGCGGCCCACTGGGATGGAGGTTCAATTTCAGCAGCAGCTCCACAGGAGCAAAGGCTGGGCCTTCTACTCCCACCACCAGAGGGCAGTGATGCTCCCCCCAAAAAAAGTTGGTTCTGACCCCATGACTTAACAGTAACCCCAATACAATAGAACAAAACATTACCCAGTCCCATACCACCTTTAAAGTTGTTCAAACCAGACAGCAATTACAAGAATCTGTTTGCAAACTACATGGTCTATGTAGTTTATACATCACCTCTGTACTCCACTACCCGTTTTCTCTATACTTGTAGCCACTAATAAACTTTGATATCAATTAAAAAAAAAGAAAGTAATTGTTCAAACCCATCCTTGTAGGCAGCTACTGTTGTCAGTCTTTTCCAAGGTCTTCCTCTTCTTAGATCCCCCTCGACTCTATCAAATATGTCTTTATCCAGGGACTGGTCTCCTGACAATATGTTCAAAGTATGTGAGATGGACTCTCACCATCCTTGCTTCTAAGGATCGTTCTGGTTGTACGTCTTCGAACACAGATTTGTTTGTTCTTTTGGCAGTCCATGTGGTGCTTTCAATATTTTTCACTAGTACAATAACTCAAACACACCTTTTCTTCAGTCTTCCTTATTCAGTGTCCACCTTTCACAGGCATATGAGGGAGTTGAAAATACCATAGCTTGAGTCAGGTGCACGTTAGTCCTCAAAGAAACATTTTTATTTTTCAACGCTTTAAAGAGGCTCTCTTGACAGCTGGTTTCATAACCATTGATTGTGGATACAAGAAAAATCTGTGACAACTTCATTCTTTTCTGTGCTTACGATGATGCTACGTATCGGTCCATTTAGAATTTTTGTTTTTCTAATATTTAACTGCCTCTTGGTCCATGTACACTGGTTTAATATACACAGTGCTCTGGAATTCTCTTTAATGCTATTCATAATATTTTATTATCGACTATGCCTTTGCGTAGTCAAAAAACACACAATTTAATGTTCTCGTATTTTCTGCTTTCAACCAAGATCTGACTTCAACAATGATTATTCCATGTCCTCTTTTGAAGTCAACTGCAATTTCTGGCAGCTCCCTGTCAATGTACCATGGGAATTGCTTGAGTGATTTTCAGGAAAAACTTACTTGCAAATGGATTCAGTGATACTGTTCTATAATTTGTACATTCTGTTTAGTCACCTTTTTTTTGGAATAGGTACAAGTTTTCTTTCAGTCAGTTGGTCAGTTAGCTGCTTTCTGAATTTCTTGGCACAGCGAGTGAGGGCCTCTGCTACTCCATAGTTTGTTGAAACATTTCAATTGATACTGTCAAGTTTTGGAGCTGTGTTTTGATTAATGCTTTCAGTACAGTTAGATCTTTCTTCATTATCATTGGTTCTTGAGTATACGCTACCTTTGGAAATCAGTTAATGTAGAGTAGCTCTTTTTGATACAGTGACTCTCTATATTTTTTTATGATCTTTTGATGCTTCCTGAAATTTTTAGTAACTTATCCATAGAATCTTTCAACATTGTAATTTGAGGGCAGATTTTTTTTTTAGGTTTCCACTATAAGATATGCTGAGTTGGTTTTTTTTTTTCCTTCTAACTATAGGTCTTTGTACATTTCATTACAATATTTGACTTTGGCTTCTCAAGCCACCCTTTGAAATTTTCTGTTCAGCTCTTGTGCTTTCTTGATTTGACTTAGTTTAGAAGCAAGGATGGTCATACTTCATCTGACATATTTTGAATATGTTGTCAGGAGAGACCAATCCCTGGAGAAGAGAAGAACATCGTGTTTGGTAAATGGGAGCAGCCGTGAGAAAGGGGGAAGCCGTCCACAAGGGGGATCAGCAAACACCGTGGCTGCAACAATGCGCTCCGGCCCAGCAACTCTTCGGAGGGTGGTGCAGGATCAGGCCGCGCTTTGTTCTCTTGCGCATCAGGGCACTGTGGGTCAGAACCAACTCGACAGAACAGAACAGCTCCTCTTCTATTATTTTCTTGTTTTTGGCTTTTTGGGCATCACTGCCCTCTGGTGGTGGGAGTAGGAGGCCCAGCCTTTGCTCCTGTGGAGCTGGAATTGAACCTCCGTCCCAGTGGGCCGCAGTCCCGCCACAACCACTACGCCACCGGGGCTCAGCCCCCCTCTTCTATTATTAAGAGCGGGTTTCAAGGGAAATCTAGGGAGCTGAGACTGGGGGCCTGGAGGGAGGGAGGATGTTTTGAGGGTGATGATGGCAATAAGTGTGTAAATGTGGCCTGCATACAATTGATGTATGTATGGATTGTGATGGGAGTTGTATGAGCCCCCAATAAAATGATTCATTTTTTAAAAAGGGAGGGGAGGGGGAAAGAGGAGCTTATACCAAGGGCTCAATTAGAAAATATTTTGAAATGAATATGGCAATATGTGTACAAATATGCTTGATACAAATGATGTATTGAATGTTATAAGAACTTTAAGAGCCTCCAGTAAAATAATGGGGAAAAAAAGAGCGGGTTTCAGCGCCTCTTCTGGCATCCTTTCAATCTTTTCTTCCTTTTCTGTCTTTTGGTGACCTTTTAGCTTTCTTCATGGATGATGCCCTTGATGTCCTCCCACCCCTCATCAGGTCTTCTGTCCTGAGTGTTCAACGTCTCAAATATGTTTTTGAGATGCTCTCAAAATTCATGTGTGATACACTCAAGGCAATAACTTGGTTCTCGTGGACCTATTTTAATTCAACTACAACCTGACTTACACATGAAACGGATGGTCTGTCTGTTCCATAGTTAGCTCCTGGCCTGAGTTTAGCTGCTGATATTGAGCTTCTCCATGATCTTTTGAGTCCATTTGAGACTACACACAGAGATTCCATTTGGAGAAGTCCAGGTGTATCATGAAGACCATAAAGAAACTCAGCATCATTAGTAGAACAAATTCCTGGCCCAAATGCAGAACGTGGGTAGTCACTGTCTGCATTGTTTTTCACCACAAAGGTATTTGTGGTAAAAAAAGCCGTTGGTCTTGCAAAATTCTATCATACCATCTTCAGTTGTGTTTTCTCACTACTGTGCCTTCCTCTTTTTTTGTATGTGTGCCTTTCTATGCCTCTTTGTTTCCAATTTTTGCATTCTATTCACCATTAATGGTGACTGCATCTTAATCAATTTCTTTTTTTTTTTTTTTTTTGGCATCACTGCCCTCAGGTGGTGGGAGTAGGAGGCCTAGCTTTTGCTCCGTGGAGCTGGAATCGAACCTCTATCCCAGTGGGCCGCAGTCCCGCGTACAACCACTACGCCACTGGGGCTCAGCCCTTGATCAATTTCTGATGGGAGATGTTAGTAAAATTCTTCAATTCTTGTATCACCAGCTTTTGTGGTTGGTGCATAAATTTGAATAGTAGTTGTTTTCCTTGTGTGTGGATAGCTATTCCTATCACAGACAGCATTGTACTCCTAGCTAGGTCTTGCAATATCCTTTTTGACGATGAGTGTGATGCCTTTCCTCTTGAGTTTGTTATTTTCAGGACAGTAAACCATGATTGTCTGATTGCACATGGCCTGTATCTGTCCATTGTGTATCTATCTTCCTAATGTGTAGGACGTAGAGCTGTGTGTGCTACATTCCATTTTTGATGACTTCCAATTTTCCTAGATTCCTACTTTGAACATCCCACATTCCAATGAATAGCTGTTTGAAGGGGTTTCTTCTCATCTGAATCATTAGCAAATGAAGATGCCAAAGACTACGCCATCCAATCATTATGGTCAACCCTCCTGTGAGAAGGCAACTTTTCTTCAGTTAGCATTTGAATGCCTTTTAACCTCATGGGGTCATCTTCTGGCACTATGCCTGACAGTGTCCCACTGCCATTTATAAGATTTTCAGTGGCTAATTTCTCAGAAATGGATAACCTATCCCTCTTTCATAGCCTGTTCTTAGTCCAGAAGATCTGCCGGAACGTGTTCACTTTGGGTGACTTGGCTAGTATGTGAAATACCAGTGACATAGCTTCCAGCATCACAGCAATATGCAAGCCACCACAGTACGACAAACCGACAGAAAATGGATGGGTTAAGTTGTATACTTTGGTTGAATTTTATGTCATCTAGATTTTATTTTAATAGAGCTATAAAAATTGGTAGATTAGATCTACGACTTGTGAGCTCCTACTGATTTTGTTAACGGCAAGACAGTATTGAGCAAGTGACTCATCTCACTTCCTCTGGGCATGTTATCCGGGAGACCAGTTCTTGGAAAAGGGCATTGTGCTTGGTAACAGAGAAGGCCGGTGAAAAGGAGAGACCCTCGGTGAGATGGATTGAGGGTTTAGTCTGAGCCGCAATGTGGCGGAGGGTGCATTGCCAGGCAATGCTTTGTTCTGTTGTATGTACGGTCACCATGAATTGGAACCCACTAGATGTCACCTACAACAACAACCATAGTTTGTCTGAAAATTTATTCACCAAAAAGAACCTTTAGCAGAAGACACTTGGGTACAATAAGATAGTAAGGTAGAGTTAAGATACTATTTGTAGGTAGTCACTTGCTTCTCTTAGAACCAGCTGATGTTTAGAGCATGTTCATTGATGTTATGGAGCTTCGTTATCTTCAAGATTAGACGGACACTACATTAGATATCATAGCAAATCATTTTGTCCTCGTAGTGTTTTAAGTGAGAAAACATTTTTTGTATTTTCTCCTTTTGAAAACCTGGGCTATTTTTTAAACTTTGGGTTCCTCCCAACCTGGCGATATAGTCCTTACTTATTGGGCTGCTAACTGCAAAGCCAGTAGTTTGAAACCACCAGCCATTCTGAGGTAGAAAATTGAGGTGTTCTGTCTACTCTGGTAAAGAGTTAGTCTTGCAGGAGACCAGGTAGTCTGTCTGCCATTGTGGACCCAAGTAATGGAGAGTTAGAGGGAGATGACCACCCTGCAGACTGGAAAACGGGCCCCTTCCGACAACTCCTGAATGTGAGTCCGTTTCTGGGATCCCAGTGAGAGGTTCTAGGAGCAGCGGCTGGAACCCTCTGTCGACTGATGGCAGCAACTTGCTGCTAGACCTAAAGGACAAGGAAATAAGGTGTAGGTACAAAATGGTTCGCTTCACCCAAAAGATGCTGTAGATGCTGAGGATCTTGAGCCATCTTTAAATAGCAACTATCCACCAATGTCAGATCATACCTGCCTAGTTACTGTGCTTATCCGTTATTGGATTTTCATGTTCTCCTGGTGAAGCTGCCTGGTCTATGGCTGGCGACCAACCCATACCGTATCTGACAGCCTGTGGACAGAGGGGTAATGGGGAACATCCCATTGTATACCGCATGGTGGAGTTAGTCAACCTGGGGCATTCCGAAACACCCCTCCACTGCTCGGTCAGCATGGATTTAACTTTTTTTTTTTAATCTTGGTAATGCTGATTTCTCTACGGGGGGATCTCAGGGATAATCAGCACAAAGTTCTGTTTATAGTAGCAGTTACGGCTATCCACTTAGTTCTCTAAGGAACGATGGGATGGGACAGGCTGGATTTGGCAATGATACTTTGAGTAAGGTGCCTGGTGTCAGCCGCACTGAGCAAGGCATGGACTAAAACTCGGTGGGGACCTGACAGCTGCGGTGACAGCCTGAGCAGCACTGGTGTGACTAGCATTGCGACCCGCAGTCTGCCCCCACTAAGCAGTGCAGCGTCTACACCAGCCTCCTGGGCTGCCATTGCCAGAAGGCCTGCAAAAACCTCAACTGAAACTTAAACCCACGGGCAGTATGGGAATTGGGGTTTGCTGTCCACCACCTCCTTCCCATAAAACATGGTCAGTTGAGTAAAGTTGTAGAAATTATGAGAGATAGAAGAGAGATTGAAATAATGGGGTCAGACACATTTCACGGTACCATACTCACCTCCTGGATAGCCATGATCTCAACAACCAGGTCCACGCACAGCTGGGAACCGGAGCAGGGAAATGTATTGCTAACCAAATCTACTTCGTGGGTGTGATCACAAGTAACCACATGTCACAGGAAGGGGCTATACAATAGGCGTACATATCACAGGAGCGGGGTGTACCGTAGGCATGAAGCCAACAGGAAGGGCATGAGCTAGGGCATACATGTGACAAGAAAGGCAGGTCCCAGACTTATGATAGTGGCCTCACTTTGATCATCCTTGGGTGGGCTTGACCTTCCTGGGCTCCTACAAGGAAGTAGTCTACCATCCTTTTCAGAAGGAGGGGGCCCCCCTTAGGGTGGGACAGACTATCCAGTCTGATTGCTCTAGATGGCGGATAACCCTTAGGGAGAATAGCCCCTGACCTACTTCTATTGACATCCAAGTGTATAGTCTTTGCCTCCTGTAGTTAGTGGATAAGTTTGGCATATATTTGGGGGAGACAACTTGGGAGAAATCTTTCTGTTTCCCATAAGACATAACATGAATATTGGAACATGGAATGAAAAGGGGTCAGTGGTAAAGTCTCCACCTACCCAAACAATTCTGCCTCCTCAAACTATAATCCACCAGCCTCAGCCATGAATTTGAGACAGAACTGGAGTTCAAGTCTAAGTGCTTATGTGTAAAATTATTGCAGTAAATTTTTAATAAAGCAAAGCAATTTTTAGATTCTAATTTAGCAAAATGAAACATGATCTGAAGTTGTACTAGAACATTTCCTTTGTCTTCAAACTGTTCGATGTAACAAAATACTGGTATGCAGCCCAATAGATTTCACCAGTTAATACACATTCTTCTTCCCTCCTTTCTATATGTCTACTGGGAAAAAAAGTGCATTTCTCTGAGAAAACTTTCTGCTACACTTAGTGAGCCTCAAATTTTGAGTAAATGTATCTCAGTCTAATCAGACTTTTTGTGACTTTTATAGCAACATTTAAAACCCTTAATTCCTTTTTTAAAAATCAATTTTAGTGGGGGCTCATACAAATTTTATCACATTCAATGCATACATCTATTGTATGCAAACCACATTTGTACATTTGTGGCTGTCATCATTCTTGAAACATCCTCCTCCTTAAGCCCTTGGTATCAGCCCCTCGTACTTCCCCTCCCTCCCCACTCCTGCTCCCTCATGAACCCTTCCTTAATTCCTTTTGCTGGGTGTTTGAAAGCCTGATTTCTATCATGAATTAAAATTCTATTACCATATATATTCAGTAGCAAGATAAACAAAATTCTTGTTTAGCAAGCCCAAAAATAAGAGTCTTGGAAGCTCACAAGGGCAGTTCTGCCCTATCCCATGGGTCACTCTGAGTTGGCATTGAAGTATTGGCAGTGATATTGCTTTTGGAATGTTATCATCTTCATTTGCACCTTTTGCTATTAATCAATTTTTTCCATGTAGTATGTTAGCAGTTTAATTTTTTAAAATTTTGTTTTCTTGCCTTTTAAATTCTGACCAAAAGACATTTCTCCCTTGATTTTCTTTAATTGTCTATCTTAAGAAGGAATTTACTACTTAGATTCAGTCAGCCAAGAAAATCTTGTATTGTATTCACAGACGAGTCAGAAGACAATAAGGAGAGACAGGTGACAGTGTGTGAGAAACCAAATTATTTTGCATAATTTCACAGTTTTGTTGTAATGATTTCTGTATTTCAGATGAGGCGGAGGCCTGTCATACTACTACAGAATTGTCTTCTCTTGGTTACGTGTCTACTTACTACCTTGGAAGCTGTACCTATAGATATAGACAAGACAAAAGTAAAAAATACCGAACCCGTGGAGAGTGCAAAGCTGGAACCACCAGTAAGTGAAACAAATAAATAATCCTGTGGGAGGAATTGCAGCCGAAATACTGCTAATACTTAGTATTTACAAAATTAGGCATTAGGAAATATTTCTGAAAGAGCAGTAAAATGACTATTGAATATATGAGGGAAATTAAAATATTTCTACAATATAGGGTTTTCTGGGTTTTTTTGGGGGAGGGGCATCACTGCCCTCTGGAGACCCAGACTTGCTGCTGGATTTGAACCTCCAACCCAGTAGGCTGCAGTCCCGCGCACAACCACTACACCACCGAGGCTTAGCCCCAGGTTTTCTGTTTATTCAGAGTTTTATCCCAAGCATATCTGTATTGAAACATGTCTCTGTGATCAGTGGATAGCTGCAGGTAAGTTCTCTCAGTTATATACATGTCTTTGTCTCATTAGTGTTTTTATTAGGGAATAAAAATTAAAAGCCCAATTAAATTAGTGACTTCTGAGGGGTTTGCTGGACCAAGAAAGTCAACACAGAGGTCAGCTCAGAAGGTTGGGGCAACTTTTTTTTTTTTTTTTATATTCTATGGGCAAAATCTTGATCGTGGACACAGGATGATCATGAGGCTTATTAAAAAGAAGTCTTATGAAAGTTGAAAATTGTGTTGGTGAGAAAAAGGCCATGGGCTGAGCCCCGGTGGCATAGTGGTTGTGTGCGGGACTGTGGCCCACTGGGTTGGAGGTTCAATTCCATTTCCCATGAGCAAAGGCTGGGCCTCCTACTCCCACCACCTGAGGGCAGTGATCCCTAAAAAAAAAAAAGGAAAAGAAAAAGGCCATGATAGTTTTGTGCGGAGGAATTTTTCCCCATTGCAACATTGCACCTGCCCATTCTTTGAAGCTAGTAAGGACTGTCCTTTAAGAATTTCTGTGGGAAACCTTACCGCATTCACCCTACGTCAATCTTACCCCCTATGATTTCTTTTTGTTCTTGGAATTCAATATTTAAAAGGAACATAATTTGAGTCCCTGGACAATGTCAAAACTGGTGTTTTGATGTGGTGTAAATTGAAGAGCTCAGACTTCTTCAGGTAAGGGATAGAGATATGGAAACACTGCCTTGAGAACTGTATGGATCATGGCAAAGTGTACATTGATATTTTGATATTTTTGTTTAAAAGGTATCTAGAACTTTGTGGGGGTGGGGAGTAGGCATTACTTTTGAGTTATGCTCATACATATGTTGATTGAGTTTAGACAATGTTTATGTGTTTAGTATAATGAATTTACAACATAGAGTCATTCAGCGCAGAAAACATTGTATTGTGTTCAAACACGAGTCAGAAGGCAATAAGGAGATACAGGTGACAGTGTGGGAGAAACCAATTAGTGTCATTGTTTAAAGCTTCTTTGACTAAGATGCGTAGGAATTCTACTTTTATGTAACAGTAACACGTGGGTTTTACTAAGTCTGATACAGAACTCTTCACGTGAGTTTTGGATACAACTCTTTTGCCTTGTCAAATTATCATAGTAGGTCCACCTAAATGCCATTTTGCTGGAACTTATTTTTGAGTTTTGAGATCTTTAGATGCAGAGAAGGAAACATCTTATTGTTGTTTTTTCCCCCCGAAATGCCATTTTATTTGGAGCTCATCCAGATATTGTGCCATCCCATAGCTTAGTCATATCAAGCAGTGTTGTATGCAGTTGCTATTATGTCTGTTTTAATTTGAAGGACACAGGACTTTATTATGACGAATATCTCAAGCAAGTGATTGATGTTCTGGAAACAGATAACCACTTCAGAGAGAAGCTCCAGAAAGCAGACATAGAAGAAATAAAGGTAAATATAAACCATTATTCAACAGACACTGGAGCAGGCCAGACTTGGAGCTTAGTGCTGGGGATATAAAGATAACCCTTAAGGAACACTTCAGAATTATATCAAGAGATAGGACATTAGGATGAATACATGGTGAGTGTATAAACCATTGTGGAGATAGAGAGGAAGGACATGGGACCTAGTATCAAGCCAACTGGGAAAGGCGGGAGGTCATTTTGTCTAGTGGAGGAAATGTGTTTTAAAATGTAACTGAGAAAGGGGCCAGGCTGGGAGCCATCCTAAACCAAGATACAGAGCAGGGGTTCCCAACATCCTCATACCGCAACCTTTTAATACAGTTCCTCATGTTGTGGTGACCCCCAACATAAAATGATTTTCGTTGCTGCTTCATCACTGTCATTTTGCTACTGTCATGAATCAGGCGGCCCCTGTGAAAGGGTCGTTCAAGAACCATGGATGTAGAGGAAACTAGTAAAGAAGTAACTGTTGCTGGGACTCGGGGTCGGAAGTGGAGTCCATACTATCTAGAATGTAAGGTTGGAAAGAGGGCTGTGGGCTGGGAGATAGGAGGCCTTATGGATCATGTTCCGTATGGAGTTTGGAGGACAGAACCCAAACCTGGTTGTTCATTGAGGAAGTTACTTTATTAAAAGGAAACATTTTGTTGTTGGTTTTTTTTCTCCCCAAAGTCATTTTATTTAGAGCTAGTCCAGACATATCATTCCATAGCTCCGTCAAGCAGTGTTGTATGCAGTTGCTAAAAGTTTTAGAAAAGCTTGGGTTATGCTGTTTCAGACAGGTCCACATTAACAGAGGAGGTAATATACATGCTTCATGTTGGTATGGAAGTTTTAACCACTTGCCTCTGCCCTATCATCAATATTGGATATAATCTGAGCCCTGGGTATCTTGTTAGGTGTTATGGAATTTTTTCAACTTGTAGTGACCCGATGCACCAGAGGAAAACAGCGTCCTAGGGTTTTCTTGGTCTTTCTCCTGCAGAGACAATCCTGACTTGAGTCATTCCTTAAAGAAAAGTGACTTTACCAAGTTTATTTACCTAGTAAGATTACCACCAAGAATTTCAGACTAGTAATTTCAGACTATCATTGTTTTAGTCTAGATTGTCTAGAGACATATCTATCGGAAAGAGCAAGTATCAAGAATGATTCTGATACCAAGAAGGAACCCCAGCCCAGTTGTCCAACCTAACTCCAAGGGTCTGATGCTCCCCGGAGCCTTCTTAGACCCATGTCACTACAGGCTGATGACAAGAACAGTGAAGCGGGTTGCTGGCAGGCCAGTGGGTATAGAGTTAGTTGTGTGATTCCAAGGTCGGTGGAAACATGGCAGCGTTCCAGGCCAGCAGCACACATTTACACGCACACTCCTCCATCCCCGCAAGACAAACACAGAGTTCCAATGAAGCCTCAGCAAGGGGAAACTTGAAATGCGTGTGCCTCACCTCCAAAAAGACCACGCTTCCAGAAAGGCAGCAGTAGGCCGTGGCCTGATTGACCGATTGGATTCCACTCCTGTATATTCACACCAAATCAAAATGTACATTAAATATAACTGTCATAATCAGTTATGTCTTTTAAAGTATTTTTGTTTGTTTATACTATTTTTTAAAAAATGTCCTAAAAAATGATCTGACCTGTCACTGAAATCAGAGTTGGAGAATTGTCTGAAAGATGCTTTCTGAGCCAAATAGCTTTCTTATTTTAGTCTCTGTCCCCAGTCTGGGCCCCATTTGAAGGACTCGGTTATATCAGGTAGTAAGAGCTAGTGGAGCATACAACTTTTAGCTCACACATCTCTCCATGGTAGATATGGATTCTGGGGAAGAGGTAAGGTTGTTCGTCCAGTGGCTGCTGTTAGAGTTCATTGAGTTTGTGCTGCCGCCTGTTGACACTGTGTACATATAAGGAATCGGAAGCATGGCCAGTCCTGCACCTCCCTCAGTCTCTACTGAGCTTGAACCTACTGTTCTGTCATGGTGTCATTTCACCTTGGAATGTCAGTCATCTCTTGTGATGATCCTCTGGTTTCCCAAACATGATGTCCCTCTCCAGTGATAGTTCCTCCTGATAACACGTCCAAAGTACAGGAGACAATATTTTGCTATCTTCCCTTGTAAGGAACATTTTAGCTGTTCAGGAGGCTTTAACAAGTTCATGGGAAAAATCCCACTTTCCCACACAGTTTATGACTTGGACTACTTCCAAGGCAGATTCATTCCTTCTTTTGGCAGTCTGCGATATATTTAATACCCAGTTCCATAACTCACATGCATCTGTTCATCTGTCTTCCTTGCTCATTGTCCAGCCTTCACGTACCTGTGAGACAATTGAAAATGTGATGGTTGGACTCAGCTGCCCCTAAGTTCTTTTTTTGGGGGGGCATCACTGCTCTCCGGCGGTGGGAGTAGGAGGCCCAGCCCCACTGCTGGAATTGAACCTCCGTCCCAGTGGGCCACAGTCCCGCGCACAACCACTACGCCACCGGGCTCAGCCCCTGCCCCTAAGTTCTTAAAGTTACTTCTTTGCTTCTTAACATTTAAAAAGAGGTCTTTTGCAGTAGCTCTGCCCAGCGCAAGATGCCATTTTCTGTTTCCAGGATTCTTGTTTCAAGTTTTTACGGTGATTTGGGTCAAAGTGTCTGGAGCAAAATGGTTTTCCATTGAATGATTGAATGATTCTTCCATGTCTTGTTTCTTGACATTGACTGTTACCTGCACAATGGAACAACACTCTTCCCGTATCCCCCTGTGTTTACCTTTTCCATTTGTTCTTCTTGACTGCCAGTGGTTCCTTTGGATTGTCTGTGGGTTTAATTCTGCTGTTTCTCTGAAGACTTAATTTGTCCTATGAAATCAGTCATAATATATATATTCTTTTTTTTTTGGTTTGTTTTGTTTTATCTTTTTTGGCATCACTGCCCTCTGGTGGTGGGAGTAGAAGGCCCAGCCTTTGCTCCTGTGGAGCCGCTGCTGGAATTGAACCTCCATCCCAGTGGGCCGCAGTCCCGCGCACAACCACTACGCCACCGGGGCTCAGCCCAGTCAAAATATATTTAATGTAGAACTATCTCCTATTCAATTAAAATTAGGACTAAAACATTATTTAGAGATAACATAAAAAAAGTAATGGGAAAGAAGTATCCAGAAGAAAAAGGTGATATTTTTCCTAGCTTGGGGTCTGGATACTTTTGATTTTTACCTTTATGATTTAGGGGAAAGTTTACAAGGCAAATTGGTTTTGTATTCCACAGTTTATACACATTTTTTGATTCCTGCCATCAGCTGCAGTCACTACAATTTTTTTTTTTGGAGGGGGGGCACCACTGCTCTCTGGTGGTGGGAGGAGGAGGTCCAGCCCCACTGCTGGAATTGAACCTCCGTCCCAGTGGGCCGCAGTCCCGCGCACAACCACTACACCACCGGGGCTCAGCCCTGCAATCACTACAATGTTACAGCACTCTTCCAACTTCCCCAGTGTTTACTATTTTTCCCCTGCCTTCGGAGCTTTCTCAAAGCAAAAGCTATGTTTTGATCTTCTTCAATTGGTTGATCCAGGAAGTGCATACATCCCTAGTGTTATTCTTCACCTTTTAGGCCTTCTATTTTTCTGAGTGACAGGGTTAACTTAAAAAGGTAAAGGGTAAAAGGGCGAGTCTTGGTGTTCTACCAATCTATCAGTCTAGTAAGCTTGGTTTTTTTTTTTTTTTGGTTGTTGTTTTGTTCTTCATTTGGAGTTTTGCTCAACATTTTTTTCTCTATCAAGGACTTCCTGTTGTGATTAGGAAGGGATAGACTTATAATTATCTTCCTTTCACAGTTAATTCTT
>PVJH01016327.1:18428-50946 GCA_004026705.1 Nesogale talazaci
GGTCAACTTACATCTCTTCGCTTTCTAAACCCTCCCTAATGATAGTCTGTCTTTGCCTCCCCAGCTCTGTGGACTGTGCTCTCATGGGAGTTGCCAGCGCCTTCTGAACTGCCAAGTCCAGTGAACTCCTTTCAGCCCCCCTCTTACTCTTTCTTAGATTTCACCTCAGGGATCCTCGATGTTTGAGCTTGTTCAAGCCCAGATTTGGGGGCCTCTCCTCCATAGCTTCTCATTCAGTAAATCTTGGCCGGCATTTTTAACAAATTCCCAGTAGATGCTGATGATTGATTCTCGGGCTTGACCCCATTTCTTAGTGAACCATTGTTTTATCTGAAGTGTACTTTTTTTTTTTTTTTTTAAATAACACTACACTCTACTGTTTCTCCTCCTCCTTCTACCTCACTGATCATTGTTTACTTGGGGCTTTTTTCATCTCTAGGTCCCTCTGTTGGCCTTGTTGACTCAATCCTTAAAATCCTTCCTTAACCAGCTGAAAGTTGGTTTGCTCTGTGGTTCATGATTGCAGAGGCATCTATAAACAAAGGGAAAGCTAGCCACTCGATAGTATGTTTTTTAAATTTTGGAACATCTCACTCATCTATAAAAGCAGTCACCAAAAAAAATGTACAAGAGATGAATTTTGAATAATTATTTACATTTGGAGTGACCAATGATTAATGAAATAAAGAAGCCAAGATTTTTTAAAATTAAGCTCACATACCATAAAATTTCAAGTATATAGTTTAGTGATCTTAAGTATAGTTGGAGAAATGGAACACATCACTATCTAATTTTAGATCATTTTCATCACCTGAAAAAGAAACTTTGTACCTGTTACTCCCCCCTTCTCCCCCTTCCCAGTCCTTGGTAACTACAACTTTCTATTTCTGTGCACTTTCATATTTTGGACATTTGCTATAAATGGAACAATATACTTTATGAAGTTTTGTAGATGGTTCCTTTCTTTCAGTGTATTTTCACAGTTCATGTATGTTGTATTATGTGTTAATTCTCCTTATTTGTGGCTAAATAGTATTCCATTGTATCATTATACCGCATTTTGTTTATCCATTCATGAGTCAGTGAACATTTGAATTCTACTTTTGACTGTTATAAATAATGCTTCTATGAATATTCATGTTCAGATTGTTTGTGTGAACATGTTTTCAGTTCTCTCAGGTATGTATGTAGGAGTGGAAGGGCTGGGCCATAACTTCTCTGGTTAAGCGCTGAGGATCTGCTGAACTGTTTTCCAAACTAGTAGCACCATTTTCCAATTTAAGATCTTTTTTGAATTTTCCGTTTATGTTTATTATTTGCACTTTACTAAATTATATGGGTTTTAGACATCTTTGGAATTATAAGCTAAACCGTATCTAAGGTCAAAATTATTTATTATCACAACCCTTTTAGAATAATTCAGTCTCACATAAAATTGCACAGTAATGATAAAACTAATTTTGTTAACAGAGTGGAAGGCTAAGCAAAGAACTGGATTTTGTGAATCACCGTGTGAGGACAAAATTAGATGAAATGAAAAGGCAAGAAGTAGGACGGTTAAGAATGCTAATTAAAGCTAAATTGGATTCTCTTCAAGGTAAGTGTTTAAAGAAAAGGTAGGAAAAATTTTATATTTGTTTGTTGAGATCAAGTTATAGTTTATTAATGTTAAGTCCATAGTTACATTAAACACATGCCATGTTCTTCTGATCAAAATTTAATGATAGTATTGATCTCTTTATATTTACAATGTAAAAAAATAAATAAAAATAAATAAATAATATACTCACATTATTAAAAATTCAAAGTGATTATTTTAAATATAAAAGGACTTCAAAAAGTTTACGGAAATTTTTAATTTATTAACTCCATTTTCCACGCATATTTTGAAGCCCTTTCATAGTTAAATAACAGTATATTAGAAAAGGTAAAAATTAATAGACAAAAAGAAAGCACCAAAAAACCCCACAAAAAACACACACACACACAAATTAATAGACAACTGATTTTAAAAGGAAGATCGCATTAACACAAGGCAAAAGAAAGCATAAAGAGAAAAATCAAAGTAGAATTATTTTCATACACGAAGTAGAAAAATTGTCAGATACCTAAGTGCAAAAAACACCAGACACTGATAAATTCCCAATGGAATTATATTAGACTAACAAAGCAGATTGTCAGTGCTATTCAAATCATTCCAAAGCACATAAAAAAGTCAAGCTTCCACATTCTCATTGTTTGGCAAAAAAACAAAATTACTTGGCAAAAGACTATTATGTCATAGCAAGCAGATTTATCACAGTAGTGGAAGCGGGGTTTGATATTAGGAAATTAAATGCTATAAATTGCCATATGAATAAGCCTTAGGAGCAAAACGGGAGCCCTGGTGGCACTGTGGTTCAGTGTTTGACTGCTAACCAAATGGTTGGTGGTTCGAACATACCAACCAGCTCTGTCGGGGAAAGAGGTGGCAGCCTGTCTCTGTAAAGATGTTTGGACTTGGAGACCCTAGGAGGTCAATCTGCTTTGTCCTATAGGGTTACTATGACAACAGGGTTGCTATGCAATCAATTTGATGACAGTAAGAGTATGGAGAAAAAAAAAACACATAGTTTTTATAAAAAGTCAAAGTCTGGGGCTGAGCCCCGCTGGCCTAAGTGGTTGAGTGCGGGACTGCAGCCGGCGGGCTTGGCGGTTCAAATCCAGCGGCGGCTCTCAGGAGCAGCACTGAGTAGCGCCCACTACCACCAGAGGCAGTGATGCCCCCCCCCCCCCAAAAAAAAAACCAAAAACCAAAAAGTCAAAGTCAAAGGATATATCATAAGTGGCAATAAATATTTGAAACTCATTCTTTTAATTTTAGTCTGGAAAAATTAGTTATGAAAATTTGAAATACAAGAGTATCATAAAATGATCTCATAGTTCATATTATCATGTCTCACATACAAAGTGGCATTTGAAAAAAATTTAAAATCTATTTTTTTAACGTGTGCACCCACATACTCTTGATTAAATAAAATTAATACAATTTTTAGATACTTAGGTAATGTGATAAGGTATACCCAATTCAGTCATAACACATTTAATGGACAAAACGTGTATTTTCACAAATATCTGGGATAGGACAAAGATGTGCACTACCAGCACTCCTAATTAACTGTGTATTAGAGGTACTAGTCAAAACAATTATGAAAAAAATTAGGAGTAAAAGTCATAGGACCCCAAACAACAAACCCAGCTCCCTGCCATGAAGTTATTGTTGAGTCACAGTGACCCTCTGTGGGCTTCCACAACTGTAACGGTTTACGGAGGTAGACAGCCGAGTCTCTCCTTGGAAAGGAGGTGATAAAACCAAAGGAGGTGTGCAGGTTCTGTGCATGGAAAGCCCAAAGCAACCAGTGAGAACTTTACTAAAAATAATGAGAAAATGTAACAAGAAAAACTTTGTTGATATGCTAGTAGTCTTGATATGTAGAGATCACAGGTACTTTAAAGATATAATGGAAAGCCCCATTTACAATAGCAACAAAGATAATGAGCAAAACCTCATTGTCATCAAGACAATTCCAACTCTTAGTGGTCCTGTTCGACAGGGTAGAGTTGTCCCCGGGGATTTCCGAGACTAGCCCTTTTCCTGTGTAGAGAGTTCTGTCTTTCTCCTGCAGAAATGCTCCCGCAAAGATGAAGTAGCCCATATACACCTACTGACAAATATGCAAGACATCTCTACAAAGCTCGATACTTTTGAAGAACACAAAAGTGGGTTTGATGGGAGCATATGGGAAGACATAGCATCTCTTTGATAGACTCCGTGTTATAAACCTGCCAGTTCTCCTTAGTTTAGTTTTTAAACTGAACATGATCCAGTAAGGACTGAATTAGTGTTCTCTGTATTACTTCTCTGGATTCTAATATCCATTGCAATGTCTACACAGAACACAGACAAAATTCACGATGAAAGGGTTTAAGGAAGTTAACAAGTTAGGCCAGTGAGAAATGCTCTGGGTTGAATTGTGTATCAGGGCTTGTTCCAAAGTTCTGTCACGTCTGCTAGTAAATGCCCAAATGGCATACGGTAACTCTGCTATAAGCCTCAACTGGAAGGCATCCAACCTAAGCTCTGTTGGTCAGCAAACCTAGCTCCCCGAATTAGGTGTGCAGAGGGACCCTATTCCAGCAAGCCTCAGCCTGAAGACACTCAGCTCTAGTCCGGGTATCAGCAAGTCCACGCTCCCCAAATAAGTGCTGTGAGGCCTCTCACCCTGTAAACCAGCCTGCTACATAAAAGCCCTCAGCTGAATTTGTTCTGTGGGTTGGGAAATTCATTCCTCTATTCCATGCTCTGGCTGCTGGTTCTGCTGTTGCTCCTCTGATGGTGTCCTCTAGATCCAGGCGGTTCTCTGCAGAGAGAGCTTGGGTCGAGAGGGTGTGGTTCACGCTTGTGTCTTGCTGGTAATGAAATCCCACCTTCTGCTGCTCAGAGGATTCATTGTATACACAACAGGATAGCACTGTAGGGAATATGATTAACAATTCTCACAAGAGAATCTTATCAGTATCTTCTCCCATCCTCTTACCAGGCCCATGCCGGGGAAAAGGTCCTTTGGTGTGAGTATAAAGAGATTGGTTAGAAGAGCCACATTAAAGAAATCACTGCCCAAACAAATCCAAATAAATATATGTATTTATTTTTCTGATAATCAAGAAACCAAAAACTCAGTGCCCTTAAATTGATGCCAACTCATAACAGCTCTCTAGGACAGAGTAGAATTACCCCTCTGACTTTCTGAAGTCATAATTCTTATTTATTGATTTGTTTTTGTTTTGGGGGCATCACTGCCCTCTGGTGGTGGGAATAGGAGGCCCAGCCTTTGCTCCTATGGAGCTGGAATCGAACCTCCATCCCAGTGGGCCACAGTCCCGCGCACAACCACTACGCCACCAGGGCTCAGTCTGAAATCATAATTCTTTATCAAGAGTTAAAGAGTTAAATCATCCTGTTTCCTGATAATTTCCAGGCTTATTTTAATGTTCATGTAAAAAACAAAAGCAGAAACTAGCAAGTGAGGCCAGGTACTTACACAAAAGGAGAGCAATGAACTGAATTAGATATTAAAATATACCATTAAGCCTATGTCATTAAAACTATGTTTGGGCATATAAATAGGTGTTGGAACTTGGAATTAGACTGAAATACATATGAACTTTAGTTTAAAATGATGGCATTTCCTATGAGTGGACTAAAGATAGATTTTAAAATAAATGATATTTGTGCAACTGGCTAGCCATTTGGAAGACTACCATGACTCATATCATGCTTCAGAATCAATGCAAATGAATAAAAGGTTGATATGTAGAAAATGAAAATCATAAAGGAACTGGATCAAAACAGGCAAACTTCTTCCTTACCTTGAATTGAGCCAGATTTGACCAGTGGAAGAAATTCCCTGTCTACCACATCCTGGTGACATGCCCATGTGAAGGTTGAGTACTTAAGAGGTTCTTCATCATTAATAACACCTGAACATTTGCTAGTGATGAAATTAAAAACCTACTGCGTTCTGATTCCAACTCACGCTGACCCTACAGAAGAGAGTAGAAGTCTCCCATGGGGTTTTCAAGGCTGCAATCTTTGACCTGCAGTGCAACTTATGGGGGTTCTAACCACTTTGGTTGATATCTGAATGCTTTAACCACCTTGCCACCAAGGCCCCGTGTTGGTGGAATAGTCATGCTTCAACATTAGAGGCATAAGAATCGCCTGGGGAGCTTGATAAATGTGCAGCTCACTGAGTAGTGTTCTCAGAGATTCCGATGTGGGGAACCAGTAATATGCACTGTACATAAGCACTTGTGGGTATTTTGTAGAAATGCTGGTTCAAGCATTGACCTGTTTTCTTGGGAACTGACAAGTATCACATACTCAGGATCCTAAAGTGAGGAAGTCAGTGAGAGGGAGATTGAGCTCATGTCACACCCCTTGAGGTCCTTCCACCCTAGAAACCATGCTGAAGGTATCTGGAAATTCCCTTTTCCTTTAGACGATCTCTATCTTGGCTGTCTTTTCTTTATTCAACACGACGTCTCAAAATTTATTATTTAAAAAAACAATTTGATGTGACTTAGAATATTCATGCATGTTTCCTCATTGATTCTAAATTTAATTAAAATCTCTGACAACCTGAAGAAAGGGGTCAGGGTCCTATTTATCAATTTATTTTTGGTGTAGTTCTGAAAGTAGGTCATACATTCACCTGCTTTAAAAATTTTTAAGTCTATAGTAAAAATTTCCCTGATATCTTTGTACCTTATCCATTCCAACACTGCCCTTCCTGAATTTCTTTTTCATATAAGTAAATACAAATCAAATTTTGGATTTATGAGATAACTGTACCATAAAATATACATTTTGTCTTTAGTAATATATTTTGAAGATATGTTCATATTAGTACATAGAGACCATCTTCGTCTTTTCTTTTTACAGCTGCATAGAATTCCATTATATGGATATACCATAATTTATTTTACCAGGCCCCTGTTGATGGACTTTTGGGTTATTTCTAGTGAGCACTCTTGTACGTATATCACTATGTATCCATGTAAGATTATCTGTAGGATAAGTTCAAGTGAAATTGATCAATCAAAAGTATATGCATCTTAACTCTTGATAGATATTGTCGAATTTCCCTTCATAGAGGTTGAATTGATGTACAGAGCCTTGCCATTGGCATGTCTCATCAAATTGCACACATGTGGCGATTCTATTAGATGGTGTACTAGGATACTTGAATATGCACTCCTGTTAAGTGAGGTTAAGTGCTTATTCATCTCTCAGCTCATTTATATCCTATAGGACTTGGTTTTATAACAAATTGCACTATCATCATAAGTAAAACGCGTAGTGCTAAAAATTAAATGAAGGCATTGCTGGACCAAAGGACTTTCTGGCTTAGCAAAATGTTCCTGCCCAGCCCATTTCTCTGAGGAATCCTAGTTCTTTTTTTTTTTTTTTGGGGGGGGGGATCACTGCCCTCTGGTGGGAGTAGGAGGCCCAGCCTTTGCTCCTGTGGAGTCCGCTTCTGGAATTGAAACTCCATCCCAGTGGGCTGCAGTCCCGCAGACAACCACTATGCCACCGAGACTCAGCCCGGAATCCCAGTTCTTATTAATGGAGAATACTATTTCTTACTGAATCTTACGTGTGTTCATTGCTACTAAAGTGCATTTTCTTGGGCTGAGCCCCGGTGGCATAGTGGTTGTGCACGGGACTGCGGCCCACTGGGACGGAGGTTCAATTCCAGCAGTGGGGCTGGGCCTCCTACTCCCACCACCGGAGAGCTGTGATAACCCCCCCCCCCCCCAAAAAAAAAAGTGCATTTTCTTCTTGGAACTTTCTTCATTCAGAATTAGAACGTATATACATACTTATAAACGTAAACATACAAACTAGACCCACATCCACACAAACATGCGCAGCATACATGCCTAGGCCGTCAGTGGATAAAGATTTTAGGAGTCGTGAGGTCACACAGTGCTCGCTCTGGCAGTACATAGACTAAAATGAGGTCGCACGCACTAATGTGCATCAATTCCCATGGCATTTTTTCTTGCTTTCTACCATTCATGTTTGCATATTCTTCATCATTGAACACTCTGATCACCATCTACATTAACACATGTATTTATTGTTCAATCCTACCATAAATTAGCCTGCGAGTGTATCAACCATTCAATTACAATAAACTGGAGTGTGTCCTTTCTACTTTTTTACAAAAATCAGCAAAAGTTTCTTTAAAAGTGTCATAACTTAAAAAGTCAAAAAATTTAAAAAGTCACAATTCAACTGAATTTACCTCAATTAGATATTTATTTTTCCATAAAGAATTCATTGGAGGGCTGAGCCCCGGTGGCGGAAGTGGTTGAGTGCGGGACTGTGGCCCGCAGGCTTGGTGGTTCAAATCCAGCGGTGGCTCTCAGGAGTAGCACTGGATAGCACCCACGACAACCAGAGGCAGTGATGCCCAAAACAAACAAACCAAACCAAACCAAACCAAACCAAACAAAAAGAATTCATTGGAATGGCATAAAAATTCCTCCCCCCAGATGTATTTTATAGTTATTATTTTTAGAAACAATCCTTAAACTTTTGATGGGGATACTATAGAGTTTATCTAATTAAAGGTAGAAAATTTGATAGTTTAAAGTTTTTAAAAATATTACCAACTATCTTATTAGCTATCTAGTTTTTAGAAAACAGCAATAAAATATATGTACTAAGTTGTGCTCCATTCTGTACTCAAGGACATTACTTTTGCCTAGAATAGTAATATTTACAATACTTTAAAGTAAAATATGAATTCTTGACTACAAAATTTGAATTTTCTCAAAAAACCTGTAAGAATAAATGTAAATGCTTATTATGTGTTGTTTATATAGATGTTGCTACCGTCTAACAGTTGATCATTTTCAGTTTTCTTTGGTTGTCTTTCAGATGTAGGCATAGACCACCAAGCTCTTCTCAAACAGTTTGATCATATAAACCACATGAATCCTGACAAATTTGAATCTACAGATTTAGATATGCTAATCAAAGCGGTGAGAATAATTCCCAAAGATTTTTTTTCCCCAAAGACATTTTTATTGTGCCTTTCAGGTCTTGTAATTTGATAAGTAAACTCAGGAAGTAGTAGCATATCTTTGGTTTACTCTCTAGAATAAAGGGAGGGTGTTTAACCTTTATTATTACACATAACTAAGATGTTCCTATAATCTAACTTTTTCCACAATTTTAAAATCCAAAGAGCTCTAAAAACGTAAACTAAACTGGAAATAATCAGAGAATCATAGTAAAGCTATTTATAGCTTTTAATTTTAACATAATTATCTATAGCTATCCTTAAATACTAATCTGTTAAAATATAGACATTACAGATTTGTCCCATATGTAGCCTATGTGCCATGTTACCTTTCTAAAACTTAGAAATTTTTGAAACAACCAAAACCCTCTGGATTTCAAAGAAGAGTTTGTAGCTCTCTAGTGCTGTACCGTATATTACATTTTGCTAAATGGTTCAGAACCATTCTAGTTTTAGTATTGTATCATTTCCTTTTTTATTAAATGCTTTTATTGGGGCCTCATATCTCTTATCACAATCCATACCTTCCTCCAATGTGTTGAGCACATTGGCAGACATGCCACTTTCATCATTATCAAAGCATTCTCTTCCCATTTGGGCCCCTGATAATCACCTCCCCACTTCTTCCCCCTCCCTCATCAATCCTTGATAAGTTACAGATTATTTTTCCCATATCTTGCATTGTCCTTCGTCACCCCTCACCTGCTATTCATCCCCCCGGGAGGGGGTTCTTGGTTAATCCTTGTGAGTGCCCTTCTTTTTCCAAACTGCAATTAGCTTTGAACCTTCATTTCTTTGGCTGCCAGTACCTGTAAGAGCAAGAGTGATTTCAGCAAAATGATTAGAAAGAAGATTTTAGTTGGTCTTTTTGTGCCTTCGTGTTAGATTGTATGCTGTATTCAGGAACGGCCTTACTTATATCCTCCAGACACACTTTTTATTGCCCTTCAATGTATTGTTGCATTACAGGCCACAAGTGATCTGGAGCACTATGACAAGACTCGACATGAAGAATTTAAAAAATATGAAATGTTGAAGGAACATGAAAGGAGAGAATATTTAAAAACACTGAATGAAGAAAAGAGAAAAGAAGAAGAATCTAAATATGAAGAAATGAAGAAAAAGCATGAAGACCATCCTAAAATTAATCATCCAGTAAGGATCACAAAGATACGAGGCCATATTCATATAGATAATATGTGAAGCCGTATTCAGATAGAGCTATTTTTGTACCAGCTGTAGAATTTTATTTTAAGTTATTAGCACTTAGATTCCAATGATTGATTCTAAACACTTTCTCAAATTGATATTTTGAGGCTATACATGGGTTATATTTTGTTTAATTATATATGACTTTAGTAATTAAAATTAATTCATAGGGAAGCAAAGATCAACTGAAAGAAGTATGGGAAGAGGCTGATGGATTGGATCCTAATGATTTTGACCCCAAGACATTTTTCAACTTACATGGTAACAGATTAGATACTATCATTTATTTCTTCTATTTAAAATAAAAAAGTCACCATTGTTCTACTTTTACTTGGTTTTTGCCAAGATTTGCTATTGAATTTTTATGATGGTAAATGTTTAGACTTTTTCTCTAGGACAATATAATAATAGTATTTTTAGCTGATCTGAGGTACAAAACATTTTATATTAGTAGCCTTGTCTTTCTGCTTGTTTTATTGCCAAATCATTATGTGACCTGATAATAAAAGGTTCTCTATAAACTAAAGGTATTTCTCCGACTAGATGATTATAGACTTCCTGCCAAAATATTACATTTTATTATTTTAAAAATAGTTTTATTGGAATATATATCATATAAATTAATTATTCAGTTCATATTAAGAGGGTTTTTTTTCTTTTTTTTTTCTTTTTCTTTTTTCTCGGGCATCACTGCTCTCTGGCGGTGGGAGTAGGAGGCCCAGCCCCACTGCTGGAATTGAACCTCCGTCCCAGTGGGCCGCAGTCCCGCGCACAACCACTGGGGCTCAGCCCCATATTAAGAGTTTTGCACGCAATTTTTATTTATTTATTTATTTGTTTGTTTTTTGGTGGCATCACTGTCCTGGTGGGACTAGGAAGCCCAGCCTTGCTCCTGGAGAGCTGCTGCTGGATTTGAACTGTCAACCCTGTGGGCCGCAGTACAGCACACAACCACTAGGCCACCAGGACTCAGCTGCATACAATTTATTTTTAGAGAATATTGTTTTGCTTTGGAGTTTTGGAAAATAGTTGAGATGTTTTTCTTAAAAATAATTCTGAATTATAAGTATTCATAAATTATTATCTTTGAGTAGATCTGAGTCCTCATGAAAGAGCTTTTCCCTGCAGCATTCTGATAGCTTATGCTAGCATGACTATTGCAAAGCAGAAGAAAGACAGGCTTTCTATTCCTGGCAAGAGTTGAAAACTCACAGGGTCAGTTCCACCAGTTCTTGTAGGGCCAGAATGAATTGACATGGATGCAATGTTATAGGTTTGTCTTTTTGACTATTAAAACCATTTGTTAATAAGATAATTGTATTTTAATATCTGAAGGCATTAAAAGTCCATGTTTGCATTTTTAATATTTAAACCTTAGATGTTAATAATGATGGCTTCCTGGATGAACAAGAATTAGAAGCCTTATTTACTAAAGAGGTAAATAAGTTTATTATAAATTTATTTTTTTCTTACACTTTATTTTTTTTTCCATTCTATTACCTTTTTTCCCCCTTTAAACAGTTTGGTTTTTTTCCCTTTTAGTTGGAGAAAGTATATGACCCCAAAAATGAAGAGGATGATATGATAGAAATGGAAGAAGAACGGCTTAGAATGAGGGAACATGTAATGAATGAAGTATGTTTTAAAAGTTTAATTATATGCTATATTACCTATTCAAATTCTGGCAATAAACCTCATAAGATGCAAAATATATACAAAGATAAAATATATAAGATTAGATTTTGCAGTTTTGATCCAGACTGCTCGATAGATTACTTTAGTATAAATGAAATATTTTGTGACTACTTTAAAATATTTAAAAATTGAAATAATGCACATCAGCTGTAAGACATTCTTTTAGAAATGGAAACTATAGTTCACACTTTAAAAGTTTGTTAGTTTTTGCTACAGAAAAACACCAATAACAATGGATTATGACAACGAGTATTTATATATTGTTCGTATTATACAAGCCTTACGGTTTGCTTGCCCTTTCTGTCACCATCTGCCTCACTTCCCTCAAACCAAAAAATGTGGTCAGAGCTCCTATACAAGATAACTAGAGTCCGCATGTGTTGCTTCAATGACTCGTCTATTTGATATTTGAGCGCTTCGTGTTGAGTTGGGATCCCTGCTGAATGCTAACATCCCACGGATCACATACATTTATTTGTCCAGTACAGAGCTCACCTTTGTATCTGCATTTGCCCAGACCACAAGATCCATTGATGAGGATGTGTACAGCTTTTCAACCTTAGTTTTGATTTAGTTGATTGTTTCTAAGGAAAAAAAATAAAGAATTGTAATTTAAACTCTCTTATTTTTGGAGAAAACAGTCTTTTTTTTTTTTTTTTTGCTTAGTTTGTTTTTTTTGTTTGAGTATGTGGTATGTTGAGAGAAGGAACCTGGATGGCGTAGTCAGCAGTTCAAAACCACTAGCCATTGTGTGGGGGAGAGATGGGGCATTTTGCTCCGGTAAAGCGTGACAGTCTCCCATGTTACAGAAACTCAGGAGGGCAATTCTTCCCTGTCCTGTGGGGTTGCTATGAATTGACATCAACTCGATGACAGTGAGTTTGGCTTTTTTTTTTTTTTTCTTTCTTGGTGTGTGATGAGAGAAGAAACTATAATAGCATCCTAACCTGTCAGGTCAGCAGACTCAAACTTGATCTTGTGGGGATTAAACTAGAAACAACCTATTGCTATTAATTCTGAGTCATGGCAACCTATGGGTTAAAAACTGCTCCATTGACTTTTTTGTTTGTAATCTTTATAGATAATTCTTTTTGGTACTCTGACACTGATCACTGTACCTAAACCAGTCAAACCACCAACAACTAAAAACTGGTTGGTGTTCAACCATTTCAAGAGATAGTATATGATCAAGAAGCAATATTACTACAGGGAGAGAAGTTCAAGCTTCATCGAAGAAACTGGTGAAAAACACAGTTGCAGGAATTGACATAACATCAATCAAAATGTTTCAACAAACTGATAAAAGCAACAGAAGCACTTAATCACCTATGGCAAGAAATTTGGGAGACCAACTAGAAGAGGTCCATATTTGTATCCATCACAAAGAATGGGAACCCAACAGAATGTAGAAATTATCAAAACAATGTCATCACACTAAAGTAAAATTTTGTGAAGTTGCAGTTTATCAATAAAGAGCTGCCAGAAATTCAAACTAGATTTAGAAGAGGATATGGAACAAGGACTATCACAGCTGACATCAGATCGATATTGGCTGAAAGCAGAGAATGCAAGAAAGATGTTTACTTGTGCAAAGGCATCTGACTGTGTGGAACATTGCAAAAAACAGGAATTCCAAAACACTTAATACGCTTGTGCAGAACCTGTACATAGATTAAGAGGCAATCCTTAGAGTTGAGGAAGGGAATACTGTGTTGCTTAAAATCAGAAAAGGTTTTAGGGTGGTATCCTTTCATACTTATTCAGTCTGTGTGCTGAGAAATATTCCAAGAAACTGGCCTATATACGAAGAAAGCCGTGCCAGGATTGGAAGAAGGCTTATGAACAACTTTTAATACACAGACGACATAACCTTGCTTGCTGAAAGTGAGGAGAACTTGAGGCACTTGGTGAATATCAAAGACTGCAGCCTTCGGTATGGAATGCAACCCAATGTAAAGAAACAAAAATCCTCACAACTGGATCAAAAGACAACATCATGATAAATGGAGAATAGATTGAAATTGTGAAGGATTTCATTTTACTTGAATCTACAGTCAACACTTATGGAAGTCACTGCCGAGAAATCAAGGACTCACTTCATCTACTGCACAGACTTCATTTAAGTGGCAAAGACACCACTTTGAAGACTGACGTGCACTGGATTCAAACCATGGTTTGTTCGTCCACTTCATATGCATGAGGAAGCTGGATATGAGTGAGGAAGACTGGGGAATAATGGATGTGTTTGGACTGCTAGAAGAACAAAGGAACCTGTCTCAGAAGTGCACCCAGAATTCTCCTTCGAAGGGAGAATGGCAAGACTTCATCTCACATACTTTGGTCATGTTATCAGTAGAGACCAGTCCCTGAAAAAGAACACCATGCCTGGTAAAATAGAGTACCCGTGAAAAAAATGCAAGACCCTCAGTGAGGTGGATCGACCCTGGTACCAATGGGTTCAAGTATAGTAACGTCCGCTTTCATGGGAGCTAACAACAATTTTTACTGGAGCAGATGGGCCTTTTTCGGGACCAATCTTTAGATCGGTAGTCAACAGTGGACCATTTCATTATCTAGAGACCTTTTCTGAGATATCAGCGATCGATATTTCCAAATTTGAGTTATATAGATGGGAAAGATATTTACCTTCTGATTTTATTTTATTATTATTATTTTTTGGGGTTTTTTTTGGCATCACTGCCCTCTGGTAGTGGGAGTAGGAGGCCCAGTCATTGCTCCTGAGGAGCTGGAATTGAACCTCCATCCCAGTGGGCCGCAGTCCCGCGCACAACCACTACGCCACCGGGGCTCAGCCCCTTCAGATTTTATTATAATAAAGTTTTATCCCCCGAGGGTCAATAAATACTTAGACTGCTTTCAATGGCTATATGTCTTAACATGTATTAAGACAATTTCTAACTTCCAAATATTAGGAGAAAATTATTTGAATATATTTCTTTAATCAGGTTGATGCTAACAAAGATCGATTGGTGACCCTGGAGGAATTTTTGAAAGCTACAGAAAAAAAGGAATTCTTGGAACCAGATAGCTGGGAGGTAAGAGAGCCTACCTTATATGTGTTGTACTTTAGGATTCATCAGTATATTCTATGTTAATATTATTCTTCTTATAAATTTCTATTTCCATTATGTTTTCATGTATACTCTTATGAATGCTACCCCCTCCCTTTTTAACTTTTATTGTAGTTTAGATGAAAGTTTATAGAATAAATCAATTTTCCACTCAATAATTGATACACATTTTGTTATATACCATTAACTAATGTAATAATGTAACAGCACTCATTTCAGTTCCTCCCTCCGTTTCCTGCTTCAATCTGTCCTTTCTTCTTCTCTCTCTCCCTGCCTCTGAACTTGGTCTCCATGGCAAGTACTACCTTATTGATACCGAATATGAGGCTTAGTAGAAAAATTGTTACTGGAGTTTGCACAGTTAATCCAAACAAAACATGTTTAAATAAGTTCCTGAAATCAGTAGATGACTGCAAGCAAGTTATATACCCTTGTCTTAGTCTCAGGGGTGCCCAAACTCCCATCTTGACATGTTATAAATCAAAGAATGGAGAATTATTTGGGAAGGGAGTATGGAAACACCACCAGTAGAATTGTACAGACCTAGATGGAGGACATGTCAGGAGACAATTAGCTTCACATTTTGATATTTTTGTTTAGTAAAGGTTTCTATGATTTTATAGTAATAGCTGCTGATTTATCCTTTAGTGTTGCCTTTTTGTACAAACTGTCAATACAAAACAATGAACTTGCTTTACTGAAATTATTTGTAATTATAGTCTATTTGTATATAATTAGAGTTCCTCTTAAAATTATATCTTTTCTATGTATTAAATAATATTTTGTATTGGAGATTAGAAATATAGATACATTTAAAAAATAAGTTACAAGTTATCCATTACTTTTAATTCAGGTTTTAGTTTTTAATTTGCATATATAGTCATATTTTAAATGTCATCATTTTATATAGATGACTTTGTACTTTTAGATCTTAAAAGTAGTTCATGAGCACTTTCTAATGGCATTATTCAAAAGTAAGATTTTAAAACTGACTTCTCAGTTTACAGTTGTATGATAGTGCAATTTACATAACCATTCCCCCAAATGCAGACATTTTGGGTCAATCCTAATCTTATTCTATAAATACATACTACTGTGATGCATTTATTCACAGGTTCTGGACAATCTATGATGATTTTCCTTAGATTAGTTCCCACAAATAGAACTACTCTCATGTTAAATGGACATATGTATTTCTAAATTTCTCATTGTATCTTGACTGATTGCTCCAGAAAGGCAAACCAATTTTTAACATAGTCAATTGTGTATAGCTAAGTACATATACAACTGTGAACAGATAGTGGAGCAGTGCTAACTGAATATGACCTTTCTTAACGCAAAATAAAAAGAAAAAGATTAGCATTTCATTCGCTTTCTCATTATTGAGAACATAGTTTGAGATAAGGTGACTGGCCGGCCTTGTTTACCTGCACCAAGGGGTTTCTGCAGGCGCCCTGGTGGTGTAGTAGTGATGCGTTGGGCTGCTAACTGTAAGGTCAGCTGTTCAAAAACACCAACCACTCCATGGTAGAAAGATGGGGCTTTCCACTCCCATGAGGAGTTACTGTCATGGAAGTGCACAGAACCAGTTCTACCCAGACTTACGGGGTCTCTGTGCGTCAGAATAGTGACTCTGTGACAGTGAAGGGCTTCTGGGATGTGAGATTTATAGTGCAAAAGCCAGGACAGTAGTGGGCAAACTGGATCACTTGCCCTAGTTTGAGATCAAGGAAATCCACCTCTTTTTCTTCTGTACTTTAGTCAATAGTTTGAAGTATTCTGGATTTTGGTAAAGAAGAAGAATACTAAGATAATTTGAATAGATGAGGGAACTTCCAAAAAAGTCATGGGAAAAATTCAATTATCTTTCAATTTCATTTTTCCAAAAACTTTTAGAAGCCATGTTATAGATTTCTTTTAGTGCTTAGGATATTAATAATAATAATTTATAAATTTTTTAACAATCTCAAATTTACAAAGAAGTTGCATTCTGAATACTTAAACCTAGATTTGGGCTGAGCCCCGGTGGCATAGTGGTTGTGTGCGGGACTGCGGCCCACTGGGATGGAGGTTCGATTCCAGCTCCACGGAGCAAAGGCTGGGCCTCCTACTCCCACCACCTTATGGCAGTGATGCCCCAAAAAAACAAACATACAAAAACAAAACCTAGATTTCCCATTTTACTGCATTTGTTTTATCTTTTTTTTCATCTTATCCTCTCTCTATATCTTTTTTTTTTTTTTTTTTTGGCATCACTGCTCTCTGGTAGTGGGAGTAGGAGGCCCAGCCCCACTCTGGAATTGAACCTCCGTCCCAGTGGGCCACAGTCCTGTGCACAACCACTACGCCACCGGGGCTCAGCCTCTCTATATCTTTATATGTATGAATGTCTACATATAAAGGGGCTTTAAAACATTCATAGAGACATTCCATTGTCTTTTGTTTTGTTGTTGTTTTTTTTGGGGGGCAACCACTGCTCTCTGGTGGTCGTGGGAGCTACCCAGCCATCCTCCTGGACAGCTGCTGCTGGATTTGAACTGCCAAGCCAATGGGCCACAGTCCTGCACTCAACCACTATGCCACTGGGGCTCAGCCTCCATTATCTTTTAATTCAATTTTCCACAAAGTTTTTTGGGATTGGGTATATATAAAATATATTAATATGGAGCTGAGCCCCGGTGGCATAGTGGTAGTGCGCGGGACTGCGTCCCACTGGGACGGAGGTTCAATTCCAGCAGTGGGGCTGGGCCTCCTACTCCCACCACCGGAGAGCAGTGATGCCCCCCCCCCAAATATATATATATAAATATATAGTTTTTAGGGGCTGAGCCCCAGTGGCGTAGTGGTTGTGCGCGGGACTGCGGCCCACTGGGACGGAGGTTCAATTCCAGCAGTGGGGCTGGGCCTCCTACTCCCACCACCGGAGAGCAGTGATGCCCCCCCCCCAAAAAAAATAGTTTTTAATGGTTTATGAATAAGTAGCATGTGATGCTGTTTGAATTCTAAATACTTTAGTGTATATTTCCTTTAAAAACATGGATTTATGTTCCATAATGATAGGAAATTATTATTATAGAAAAATGAAAGCAAAAACAATACTATTTTTCAGATCTTACTGGTATTTTGTCATTGCCCATCTCCCCCCAAAATATAATGCCCTTAAGTGCAAAAGAAAATGCATGGTTGAGGCTGAGCCCTGGTGGCTAGTGGTTGTGTGCGGGACTGCAGTCCACAGGGTTGACAGTTCAAATCCAGCAGCAGCTCTCCAGGAGCAAGACTGGGCTTCCTACTACCACCAGAGCAGTGATGCCACACAAAAAACCCAAAAACAAAACAAAAACAAAATACTTGGTTGATCGTCCATTAAGTTCTGTTATCATGTCTTTTTTACCAGTTACTATTAAGTCCACTCTGGCTGATAGATGGTCAGAGGAGGGATTTTGGTGACTGATTTTTCCAGTCGACCTCCAGACCTTTCTTGCATGGTGCCTGCAGAAGAACTTGAAGCTCTCACCTTTTAGATCAGCAATCAGGGCTTTCTTTAGTTTCCTTTAATCTGAGATAGTGCTTGAGTCTTTCTTAGTGTTTTATGGTCCTTTTGAAAAGTGCAAGTCAGTTATTTTGCAGAATGTTCCTCAATTTGAGTGTGTCTGCTGTTTTCTCTTGACATGTACCTTTAGCTGAATACCACCGAGATGGTCTTCTCAGTCCATCACATCAGGGTCCACATGCTGTTGATTATTCTCATGATTGGTGATGTTAGCTTTGATCATATGGTCAAAGAGATGTCTGCCGGTCTCCCTCTTCTGAAGTTAATATTTTACTTTTTGATCCTAAAAGAGTAATCTATCTAATATATCATACATCCAGAATCAAAAGTCAGCTCCTTTGATTCACTCAACATTCTGTCAAATGCATTTCCACATAATATATGTAAGCATTATTAACTTTGGAGGTACTGAACTATTCTCTCAAAGTTAGACTTTTGTTTGTTTGTTTTGGGCATCACTGCACTCTGGTGGTCGTGGGAGCTACCCAGCCTTGCTCCTGGAGAGCTGCTGCTGGATTTGGACCGCCAAGCCCATGGGCAGCAGTCCCACACTCAACCACTACGCTACCAAGTTAAAGTTAGACTTTTTTTGGGGGGGACATCACTGCCCTCTCGTGGGAGTGGTAGGCCCAGCCTTGCTCCTGGAGAGCTGCTGCTGGATTTGAACCGCCAACCCAGTGGGCCACAGTCCCGCACACAACCACTGCGCCACAGGGACTCAGCCCAAAGTTAGACTTTTATCTCCAGTCTTTTACTCTTATTTTAAATGCAGCAGTAATTATATTTTCATGTAGCTTTTGATGTGTTCAGGTTTATTGCATAGAATAAGTTTTAAATGTAGAATTATCAAGACCAAGAGAATATTTTAGTGATGTTTATAGACTTTGCAAAAGTGTTTTTTTTAAGAAGTATCTCAATTTACATTTCTAACAAAGAGTTTCATTATCAATTAAATTTAGCTTAGATTGATGATTTTAGCATGATGGATGGTTTTGATTTTATGAAAGTTGATAAATGGTGACTTTCTGACTCGGTCATTGCTTTGACATTCCTGAGTTGACTTTCTAGTGTGAGGAGAAATTCTCCCATTGTGTCCCCTCCTCTTCTCTTCTCTCCCCGTCCATCCATCATCTCCCCATGTACATGTCGGAGTCCTTGTGCTGTGGTGGTTAGGAGTTGGTCAGCTCTGCAGGACAAAGGCTGGACTTTCTACTCTTATAAACAGTGAGTTTCACAAACCCACAGGGAGTTGCTTGAGTGAACACTAGGGGGAGTAAGTTTGGTTGTGGATTTAACTACGTGCCTACCTACCGTTACCAATTATACCAACGTGGGCCCGTGGCTTACTTTCAATTGGCTCTGATCCTTTTCATTACTCATATGTTTTTTTTTTTTATAAGTAGAAGTTAATGCGTTCTGAGTACCCATTACCTTTACTCTTTTTTTTTTGTTTGTTTTGTTTTTTTGTTTTTGTGGGCATCACTGCCTCTGGTGGTCGTGGGCGCTACCCCCGCCACTGGATTTGAACCACCAAGCCCGCGGGCCGTGGTTCCGCACTCAACCACTTACGCCACCGGGGCTCAGCCCCACTCATGTTTTTTTTTTGGGGGGGGCATCACTGCTCTCCGGTGGTGGGAGTAGGAGGCCCAGCCCCACTGCTGGAATTGAACCTCCGTCCCAGTGGTCCGCAGTCCCGCGCACAACCACTACACCACCGGGGCTCAGCCCCTACTCATATGTTTTAATATTCAAGTTACTCCATATTTGGCCAATGAACATTTCATCACTTTCAACCCTCTGAAATGCCCCTCCCCATTCTTTTAAGACTTCCTTATTTTCTAGCATAACAACATCTTCAAGGTTCCTCTCGTCTTTCTTTGCCTCGCCCTGGAATAAGCCATTCAATGTGGGATCTTGATTCCTCAGAGAATTTTAAAGTAGAATCATACTTTGTCATTATAGTTCTAGGATAATTTTTTCTCACTTTTGTTCTTTGTAGACATTGGATCAACAGCAGTTCTTCACAGAGGAAGAACTGAAAGAATATGAAAATCATATCTCTTTACAAGAAGATGAACTTAAAAAGAAGGCAGATGAGCTTCATCAACAAAAAGAAGAGCTCCAACGTCAGCATGACCAACTTCAGGCTCAAAAGATGGAGTATCAGCAGGTAGTGTTTTATAAAAGAGTTGTGACATTGACAGCTATTTACATGCTTTACGGAGAGCTGATATTTTTGTAACATAGCATTTTGAAGTATTATCAGCTATAGAATTTAAATATCTACATTGTTTTAAACTGTTAGACAAAATATTAAACTAAATGTTTTATAGTTTGAGCATTTGCTTTTTGGTAAACTATTTTCAGTTGGCTTCTTGTGCATTGTCAAATGTCTTACAAGTACTTAGTTTTAAGGTTTTGTTTCCCACTCGCTAGGCTGTGCAGCAGCTGGAACAAAGAAAGTTACAACAAAGAATTGCTCCATCAGGGCCAGCTGGAGAATTGAAATTCCAGCCACGTACGTAATTTTGCTTGTTTGTTTGTCTAAGGGCAGAAATAACTGAATAACTTGAAACTCACATGTGCTACAAATACAACGTCTAGTAGTTAAAATTTATGTTACTTTTCATATGTTAGTTACAAATAAATGAAAACTCTTCTAAAATATCTACATATCAGCATATTTCAAATACTATAAGATCCAGTCATCATATTTTTGGGAGAATGGTTTATTTCAATATTATTTGTAACTCTTTTTTAAAATTTGTAATTCTTTGTAATCAATTGTGTTGCCCTTACCAAAGAACATTTTAAAAAACTATAATCTTTGATTGCCATGCATATTTAAAAACTAATGATTCAGTACACCTCTGCATAAGAGAGCCTGCAGAAGGGAGGATAACCTCTTCAATGAGAACATATCTTTTTTGACGCAGACGTTTAAAGTCCGAACTCCACCAGGACCTGGAGGCCAACTGGTAACACAGCGTCGGTTCCATCTTTTTACCACCTTTCCTTTTACTCTGCTCAATAAATACCCTAAGATATATTTGGAATAAATAAAGAAGATAACTTTTCCATAACGCTGTATTTCTTGCGCACCGCTACTTCACACGAGCTCCTCCAACACGGAGGGAAGCGCCCCGCATCTGCTCTCACTGTCCTGCCGTTCGTCCGTTTCTTTGCTCTCCTCCTGCGAGTGGGTAGCCCTGGCGGTGCTGTCAGGGCAGCGTCGGGTCCCTAACTACAAGGTGGGCGGTTCAAGCGCCCAGCCTCTCCAGAGGAAAATGATGGTAGCTTTGCGCGCAGTGGCAATATCGTAGCCAGTGAGGTCCATCGAAGGTGCGATTATTGCTGACTGAAAACTTCGCCCCCACTCTGCTGTGACCCCTTGAAATATAGTCAGATTTGGCCATTTTTGACGGTCTCTACGGAGACTGAGCAGAAAAGGAAAAGAAAAAAAGGAAAATGATGGGCCGTTCCCTCAAAAATGAGTAGCTCTGAAATTCTCTATAGGGTTGTTATAACTTGGAATCAACTCGATGGCAGCGAGAAAGAGCGTGTTTTTTAAGGGCATAATTTAATCAAAGGATCAGTATTTAAGTGAAAATCTATCCCGACTGTTTTCCCAATAGCTTGGTGTCACTTAATTGATGAAGGTAGCTATTACAGGGCTACCTTTTTCTCCCAAGGGGCCTGTGCCGTAGTTTTGACTACTGACAGGAAAGGGCGGCAACTCGAATGAACGCGTTGCTGCGCGGGGCCAAGAAGAGGGGCACTGCTCCCATAAAGACAGGCGTGCAGCCTGGGGACCCACAGGGACAGTGCTGCGCTGCCGGGCAGAGTCACCACCAGTCAGAACCAGCTCAATGGCAGTCAGGGAGATGTCTGTCTTTAAGAAGGTGAGTTTAGGGCTGAGCCCCCGTGGCCTAGTGGTTGTGTGCAGGACTGGGACTCACAGGGCTGGCGGTTCAAATCCAGCAGCAGCTCTCCGGGAGCTAGGCTGGGCTTCCCACTCCCACCAGGGCAGTGATGCCCACACACACACACAAAAGTTTATTTTATAGTCACAACTCTTCTCCTAAGAAGGCTACAGTCACTTCCATTATTCCTGGTAACTTTTTCCTTAGTTCAACATCCTTAACTAGCTACAAAGTCTTCAATTGAACGACTTTTACTACTACTCAAGGTAATGTTTTATTCATATTTTTGCTTTATTCTTTATTATTAAAGATTAGGTTTAATTCCATATAACATAAAACCTAACGATAGCAGCAGCTTAAGCAAAATAGTTTTCAATCTCTTATATAAAACAATCTAGAACTAAATATTATCCAGATTCCTGCTCTGTTCTGCTCCGCCCCCCCCCCCCTTCCAGGTTTTTAATCCTCAAAGTACCTCACTGTCCAAAAGGACTACCCCAGGTAGAGGGGAGGCACAAGAAAAGGCACTTTCCCAGTTGAAGTAGTCACATCCTGTAGGTGACTTCTCCGAACAATGCCGCTCTTGAACTTACATCTCACTGGCCAGTACTGAGTCACACAATCACAGCCAACCCGGGGGACTCTGAGCTATCCCGAGCTTTATCAGTCTCTCTCGCTGGGAGTCATTAGATGCTCTGGAGTCTATTTTGACTCAAATGACCTGATGGGACACAATGGAGCTGTCTCCAGGGCTCTCCGGGCTGTCACTTTTATAGAAGCAGGTTGCTAGCTCTTTCTCCCTCAGAGCTGCGGGGTGAGCGAGGGCACATCGCCAGCCTTCTGGTTAACACCTGCGCACTGTGCACCTCTGTCTCAAGAGCACCTTCCGGAGGAAAGGGAAAAGGAATATTGGACAAGCTTTAGTTTTAACCCCAACCAGCCTTGTTGGTTATCCAAATCTTTAGATTCATTCTTTTGAAACAAAGAAAATATTCATTCCACAACCTCCCCTCCCAAAGAAAACCCCGAAACCTAGTCGCCTCCAGTTTGTAGACTTTCCATGGGTTCTGGCCATCTGCACACTAAAAGGCAATGCATTTGTATCAAGAACGACTTCTAGGCAGCGGTGACTTGAGGGTAGGGTACCTATAATAAAATCTACCACTTAGAAAATGGAAGAATGAGGGCTGAGCCCCGGTGGCATAAGTGGTTGAGTGCGGGACTGTAGCCCGTGGGCTTGGCCGTTCAAATCCAGTGGCCACTCTCAGGAGCGGCACTGGGTAGCGTCCAAGACCACCAGCGGGCAGTGATGCCCAAAAGCAAAAAAAAGAAAAGAAAATGGAAGAATGAGATGTGTAGCTATCATGGACTCAGCAATTAAGGTAGCTGCTGCTTGTTCAAAGTAACTGGGACCCTTGGTTTACCCATCATACAATGCTTGACTCAACTTGCCGGGAAGAACACCCTTGCTTAATGTTCTCAGGAGCCCTTGACTTTGCCCTAGAGGGAGTCTTAAAACTATTAACTTTTCTTAATCATTAATTTTCACTGAAAAGTCTGCCCTTCTTGGAAACCATACCGCTTTAGCAGTTCACTTCCTGTTTGTGTTTGAGGGCTCAGGGATGATTTTAGAGTTAACAGTCAATATTACAAGACAGACGTGGCATTGTCACTGTGCCTCTTGCCTCTTGACAAAATGGCTTCCTGAAAACTTAGTAAGCTTTTCTCTGTTTTCTTCAATCATTTCCATCGATAACCACAATCTTGCTCAAACAGTCGCAATACCGAAGAACCTCTTTTTTTACTTCTAGCTTCTTTTGCTCTCTTACTCCTTGGGTCTTCAATAAATGTACTTACTTGGGGTCATTTTAAACTATAGGCTTGCGTGGGATGGTCACAGCCTTAATCTGTTCTTTTCCCTTAGGATCGCTCCTATTGCTTGACAAAAAGAATCTTAAGGGAAAGTTCTTGTAAGAAAGTTGAGAAAGCTGCTGAGTCTGTTTTCGCTAAGTACAATGAAAGAAAACCTGTTAGTGTGAAGTACAGAAGTAGTTGGCTTTTTCACTTAGGACTTCAAATGTAGAAAGAAAAAAAAAGAAAGAAAAAATATATCCCTTTGCATATCCATAGGCTTGCTAACTTATTCCGAGTCCTATTTCTCTGGCCTACCAGAGAAATTTCTGTAACAGGAAATCGCCAGCCTACACATGGTAGTGTTCTGACATCCTGCCACCATTTCCTCCAACACCTTACTTCTAGGTGACATGAGAGGTCATTATCCACAACTCTGCCTCCTCACTCAAGCCAACCCTCTATTTACAGTTCTTTCACGCGCTTCATACTTTATTGGGTCAAAAGATTATTGATGTAGGCAGCGAAATGATTTTTAGGTATTAAACAGAAAAAGATTTATTAAAGGGTCTAGAAATCTCCCAGGATCTTTGAGAGACCTGAAGAAACAAAGCCCAGGCCGAGCTTGCTTCTGGGACCACATCATAAGAATGGACTGCCAAAGGAGCCACTGCTTCTGGAACAATTAGGAAGCTTCCCTCCTGATCAGAAAGATACCCATTGGAGTGGGAAACCGTGAGCAGTTACGAGCTTCAGAACCACAGCACATCTGCCACCTTTGTGCCAGCAAGATCGGACCCCCATGCCCTGCCTCCTCATGTAATTCGATTCTGAGCAAGTTTCAAGTGAGTGCCTCTGATGAGTGGGACCACTCATACCTGGAAACCTAGCTACAAGGGCAGGTGGGAAATAGTGTTTGGCTTTCCCACATCCATAGTGTGGAAATGTATATAGAAAGCTATTGAGAAAACTAGTTTATCATAACACAACCTAATTTTGTTTCTTTTAATCTTTTAAAATAACTTGCATAGTCATCCAGCCAGACATAATTCAGATTTATTCTTTTTTATCTTTTTCTTTTTTTTTTTCAGATTTATTCTTAAAATCTCATATTTCATTATACTTGTTTCATTATACCAGACGTCCTCAAACTACGGCCTGTGGGCCACTTGCGGCCCACCGAGAACATTTATTCATCCACTGGGTGTTTTTGCTACCACTGCCTGTCTTGCTTAGCAGCCGACTCATGCTGGGCCTGCAGTGAATTTGTTCATAGTTTTTTTTTTTTTTTTTTTTTTTTAACTATAGTCCGGCCCTCCAACGGTCTGAGGGAAAGTGAACTGGCCCCCTGTTTAAAAAGTTTGAGGGGGCTGAGCCCTGGTGGTGTAGTGATTGAGTGCGGCACTGCGGCCCACTGGCTTGGCGGTTCAAACCCAGCAGCAGCTCTCCAGGAGCAAGGCTGGGCCTCCCGCTTCCACAAGAGGGCAGTGATGCCGCCCCCCCCCAAATTTTTTTTAAAAGTTCGAGGACCCCTGCATTATACCATTAAATTATAGTTCAAAAACCTGAGTATTTGGGTTGAGCCCCAGTGGTGTAAGTGGTTGAGTGCAGGACTGCGGCCCGCAGGGCTTGTTAGTTCATATCTAGCGCCAGCTCTCAGGAGCAGTGCTCGGTGGCTCCCATGACCACCAGAAGGCAGTGATGCCTAAAAAAACAAACCTGAGTATTCAGTCAGGAAATGGTATTTTTACTTGAAGCCTACATAAAAACTACAACAAGAGCAATAAAAACCTATAATAATGCTACATTTCTCGAGCTGAGCCACGGTGGCGTAGTGGTTGTGCGCGGGACTGCGGCCCACTGGGTTGGAGGTTCAAATCCAGCAGCAAGGCTTGGCCTCCTACTCCCACCACCAGAGGGCAGTGATGCCAAAAAAAATAATAATGCTACATTTCTCTAGAGATGGGGAAAAATTTCTCCACTGTCAACATTGAAGCAAACATAGAAAATTGTCTGGTATATCCTTTTGTTGATGATAGCTATCCTTGACCAGAAAGTGTGATAAAACAATTTATCCTAGAATAAACTTTTTAAATGATGGACTGGTGTTAACTCACAAAGTGCTTGGGGAAGAATTTAGAATACTTTCTTGAAAAGCTTCTTTGGCAGGTGGAGATAATAGATGGATATTAATGTAGGTGTACAGCCAATTATTATAATTTATGCTATTCAAAAAGGAATGATTAGTCTAAAATGATGTATGGACTTAAGGAACTCTAGTTCTTGTGAGTACTGGGTATTTGAGAGTGTGTAGAGCCTGAGCCCCGGTGGTGTAAGTGGTTGAGTGCAGGACTGCAATCCACGGGCTTGGCGGTTCAAACCCAGCAGCGGCTCTCAGGAGCAGCACAGGGTAGCGCACACGACCACCAGAGGCAGTGATGCCAAGAAAAACAAAAAACAAAAAAACAGAGCGTGTGTATTATTTTTGAGAATATTGCTAATAGCATTCTCTGTAGCTCTATTAGAAAATATTGGCTTTAGGTTTCATTCCTACTTCCTTATAAGCCTTCCATAAGTTGGAATTTTGTTTTATCTTTGAATTAGTGTGAAGCATAGAAGTGTGGTATATTTACATATGTGTAATTAGGAGAGAAGTAGATTTTTAAAGATAATGTTCCTCTGGAATATGTAACTCTCAAAGAAAATTGTGAATGAGAAGTACTATTGCAAAATCCTCTAAAACATGCTGTTGACTACACAGGGCTTTAGACCGAGGTTTATTTGCAGTAGTCTTGCTTTTCATGGTGGTCAAACAGATTTGTATGACTGTAGATCTAAATGCAAATTCATTTTTCACATGAGGAAAAAATAGGAAAATTTAATTTTTGTGATAATAATAATAATAATAATAATAAGTTTGGTTTTTTTTTAAGATAGAATAGCCATTAAAACAGAAGAATGCAATCTTTTTCATGTCAATTTTGACAAACCTGGTGCTTGTTATTACATGAATTTTAATCTTTGTTTTACAGCTATGCAGTACAATCAAGAAGAAATAGAAAAAGAGCCAGAGCTAAATGACAAGCTTCATCGTTTCCATGCAAGATTTTTATCCCCGGAAGAACCTGTGAGAGAAGCCCACCTCCACCCTTAACCACTGGTGCCTGCACTTAGTAATTTTAAAGTTCACTGTTTTATCGAAATTGGGAGAATAAGTTGTCATCAGGAAATTATGAACAGGCTGAGTCCTGGTGGCTTAGTGGTAGTTTGCGGGACTGCAACCCACAGGGTTGACAGTTCAAATCCAGCAGCAGTTCTCCAGGAGCAGGGCTGGGCTTGCTACTCCCACCAGGGCAGTGATGCCACAAAAAAAAAAAAAAAGAAAGAAAGAAAGAAAAGAAAAGGAAATTACGAACAAAAATTGTTTCTTGTTTCTTGTGATTGGTATAATTGGGAAAACTAATTATAAGTTGTTGAATTTTTAAGCTCAGTGTCTTTTTCTTCATTTGAAATTAAATATAATTTCACTTTTAATTTTTACAACACAGCATGCAGTATGAACCTAAAGTAAGAGTGCAGAGAAGTGAGACTAAACGTTAAAGGTTAAGAACAGAGAGACTGTTTAAAGGCTAAGTTCCTGGTTTGTCTTACATACTCATTTACAAAATTACATTCAAATCACTCCCTTTTAATACTCCTCAGGCCAAGAGAAGGTATGTATGTGTGTGTGTGTGGAGGGGTGGGGGGGTGGAGTTTCAGATATTAGATGTTCATAAAAAGCAAATTTGGATTAGTCAAAATATTATTCTCGGGCTGAGCCCCGGTGGCGTAGTGGTTGTGCGCAGGACTGCGGCCCATTGGGATGGAGGTTCAATTCCAGCAGTGGGGCTGGACCTCCTACTCCCACCACCAGAGAGCAGTGATGCCCAAAAAACAAACAAAACAAACAAACAAACAAAAAATATTATTCTCATTTGTTCTTAGAGATTTTAGTGAAGCAACTTATTTCCTTCTTGGATTTTCAATGTGTATTTTATTAACTATAGGTACCATTTTTTGTTTGTTTGTTTGTTTTTGTTTGTTTTTTGGGGGGGCATCACTGCTCTCCGGTGGTGTGAGTAGGAGGTACAGCCCCACTGCTGGAATTGAACCTCCGTCCCAGTAGACCGCAGTCCCGCGCACTACCACTACGCCACCGGGGCTCAGCCCCATGGTACCATTTCTATAGTAAAGGCTTAAGATCATTGTCTCTCAGGGTCTTAGAACCAGAGGGACAGGAAATGGAATTTGGCCAGAGCAGCTGGGCAACTAGGCATACCCAAAACCACAACACCGAAACCAAAACCAGGGTCTGTTCAGTCACTTCCAACTCACTGCTGCCTTCTGGTGTTGGTGTAGAACTGTGCTCTGCAGGGTCACAGCAGAGTGCCCCTCCTTGTCATCTTTTTTAAAATTATTTTAATCATTTTATTGGGGGCTGGTACAACTCATCACAATCCATACATTCACCCATTGTATGCAAAACACATCTGTACATTTGCTGCCATCATCATTCTCAGAACATTTGCGTTCTTCTTGAGCCCTTGTTATCAGCTCTTCATCTTTCTCCTCGCTCCCCCCTCCCTCATGAACCCTTGATAATGTGTAAAATTATAAATTTCTATTATTTTGATAATTTATAAATTTTTATTATTTTGTCATGTCTTACATTGTCTGATGTCTCCCTTCACCCACTTTTCTGTTGTCAGTCCCCCAGGGAGGAGGTTATATGTCGATCCTTGTAATCAGTTCCCCTTCCTCATCATCTATTGAGGAAGTCTGAAACGACTCCATTTTCACCGTTCCCCTCAATAAGACTGAGAAACATCCTGGGCATAAACATTTCTGACACCAAAGATGAGGAAAGAGGCATCTCCGTGGTATCAGTGACCCCCCAACAGCTCCCAATACTTGAAGTTGTCCTGAGAGTGCTGTTGCATGGCATGGGCCTCTGTACAGGATCTGCGTGTTCCAGGACTGGCGTGGTACCCACGACCCTAAGACCCTCAGACACAAACATCTCAAATCTTAGGGTAAAGCAGTCACCAGTCAGAGATTGTAAAGACTCGGTTGTCAAAAACAAAACAAAACAAAACAAAACAAAACAAAACAAAACAAAACAAAACAAAACAAAACAACTCTGTTGTCTACCATAGACTACCCTTTATTCCCGACGTGAAAGCAAAACTGGAAGCAATGAGGAGATGACCGTAAGTGCTAAGTATATTTCTTGGTTTTCAATGCTGGAAATCAGTGTGATCCTTTGCATTTACTGTTACAAGGTGGCGTGTGTTCAGATTTGCAGAGACCGTATGTATATACGCCATTCCTCCCTTTGATCCAGGAATTCTTCATAATTTGGAAAATAATTTTCTTTTCTTTTCTTTTTTTTTTTGGGGGGGGGGGGCATCACTGCTCTCCGGCGGTGGGAGGAGGAGGCCCAGCCCCACTGCTGGAATTGAACCTCCATCCCAGTGGGCCACAGTCCCGCGCACAACCACTACGCCACCGGCGCTCAGCCCGGAAAATAATTTTCACTAAGACACATTTCCCAGTGAACACCGAGGCTATGCAAATTTGATCAGGAAAGACAACACTTAAAACTGTCCACAGTTATTAAAAATAAAATTATACATGAGAGAAAAATCAAATACACAACAGTGAGACTACTCATCCCCAATACATGCTTATGTTAAATGACAAGTCAGCATTGTCATTCGACAGCCATTTGTCATTGTCAAATTCCAGTGTCTAGCTTTGGAAACAGGAACTGCTGTGACTAAAGACTTCATGAAAAGAAAAGGCACTCAGGCTGTCCCTAAAGGCTTGAAAAAATGACCAATGAACTTTCCAGACCAATTACAGAAGTTGCATTTTTTTTTTAGTAAACATTTTTTTAATTTTTTCTTTCATGTTCAGGGTTGCCTGAGTCTTTATGTCTATTTTTCTAGTTCTAACTCATATAGCAAGCCAATGTATGAACAGAAGTTGCATTTTAAAGACAGCTAGGAAGAGTACAAAATCCCGTAGCTTAAACATCTCTTAACATGGTTTAGTAAGCTGCAGCAAATTCTGGCCAGAAGAGGCCAACCTTAGGATAAACATCTGTTTGTACATGATTTTCCCCCTTTCCTAAAATGTTCAAATAGCCTTCAGATCTTTTCCTTCTGATCTCAAAGTCATTTCAGAGTATTTTCAAGGCTACATACAGTTGTCAATCTATTAAATATACAGCACAACAGCTATGTTCTTCAACAGAATCCCAGTTATTATCTATTTGTAAGCATACAAGTTCTAGGCGTTTGAGCATCCTGAGAAAGCAGGAAGAGATCTGGCCGTGTATTTGAGGTAAGGCGGGGTAAGAAAGTTGGTTGGAATCGGGAGGAGTGTGAGGCAGGGTTGGAAAGGTGAGGTCCAAAAAAAAATAGTTGTTGATAACAATTTACAGTCATCCTTTGTTTGCAACATCCTCATTTCCCCATACAATTACTTTTATGTTGTGTTTGAAGGAAACCAATCTTTTCTTGCTTTTTTCTTTTTTCCTTAAATAAATGATTAGAGAATTTCCTTGCCCTATTTAAACATTTTTCTCTTTTAAAATTAGTAGTTATGAATTAGCCAGTGTTTTTGAGTGAGTCCAGAACAGAATTATAACATGCAATGGTGGAGAGACTGAATTGAAAAACTTAGCTATTTGGTTTCCAGCATAGTCAAACCGTTTATTGATTGTGGAGACAAAACCAAAACCAAACTAAACCAGGGAAGGCTTTGGTTTAGTCTTAGTAGTTTAGATTTTAGAAATATTATCTACAGATGAATGTAGACTCTGCATCTTTATTACTGCAGAGCCCTTAGCACATGTTTTCACTGGTATCACTCATCCTCTCAAAAAGATAGACACTCTGTCCCAGCTTGGTTGTTGGCCCTCAAAGGTTTGCATCCCTGTGAAATAATTTTTTTGGGGGGAGGGGGACATCACGGCTCTCCAGTGGTGGGAGTAGGAGGCCCAGCCCCACTGCTGGAATTGAACCTCCGTCCCAGTGGCCCGCAGTTCCGCGCACAACCACTACGCCACCGGGGCTCAGCCCTTACCTACCTCTTTTTGTTTTACCCCTAATAAATAAATATATTTCCTAAGGTTCCCAGATTTATGAATATATATCTCATAATTGAGTTATTAAAATATCTTTTATGATTCTTATAATTTTATTACTTCATGGAACTTTTTAAAATGGAGAATTTTTTGTTCCCCTTGATTTTAAAGTTAATGACTTCTCTGAGGTGAGACTAAAGAAATGTGATTTCAACTAATTCTCTTTGCCTGCTCTCGAATCATCTATTGTCTGTTTCGTTCCTTTTCGGCCCATCTTAAATGTTTGTTTTCATTTAAATGTGTCTTTTAATGAAATTCCCACTCTCACTTTGGATTCCCTGGTAAAGGAGTGTGAAATCCATTCTGTAACAGTGTCTTAGTTCTCCCACTTTACATGTTTTGATTTCCACTATTACATTTTGTTAAACTGACTTGAATTTTACCCCCTTTTTTTTGGTGTTTCTTTCTTTCTTTCTTTCTTTTTTTTTTTTTTTGGTGTTTCTACTTTCTAAACATGTGCTTGTTAGATGACTTATTCATCATTCTCTTTTAAAAATAACATGTCTCAATGTTTTAAACTTTTAAAATATTATCATATATGTAATATCTATGAAGGGGCTTCCAAACTCTCCTGAAAAAATTTCATTCTCTTTTAATTACATTTTCTTTTTTTGTTTTTTTTTGGGGGGGCATCACTGCCCTCTGGTGGGAGTAGGAGGCCCAGCCTTGCTCCTGGAGAACTGCTGCTGGATTTGAACCACCAACCCAGTGGGCCGCAGTCCTGCACACAACCACTATGCCACCGGGGCTCAGTCATTTTCCATGAATTCATTTTCCATGAGTTTCTTGAATCCTCTGGTATATTAGAAAATAAAATATTTGAAAATAAACATGTTTATGATAAAAATAAATGGTCACAAACAAATTTTGTCTGAATAGCAAAGTCTCTTGTTGTGATTCAGTCACTCCTGCTAGTCTCTTTAATCAGTCCCACTCAATTGATTTCAATATTGAATGCCTGTCATCTCTTTTGTATTTTAACCTAGCTAGACCACTTGGGACACCAGGTAACCTTTTGACATTCTTTTTGATGCAGGTGCCATCTCAAATCTTTCAGTCCAGACTTGGAGTTTGCACTTTCCCTGACATGATTTTTATGTGCCAGAGCTGAAAGGTGATTTTTTTCCTTTGCATTGACAAGAAGCGCATACTTCTAGGTGCACCTTTTTTTAAAAAAATCATTTTATTGGGGTCTCATACAGTGTGGGAATTGCACCCAGTCTGACCAACCACACCGAAGCAAAACACTAAGGGCAGACAACAGAATAGCAAGGGGAGCTGAGCCAGGAAGTCCCAAGGGAATCCAAAAAATAAACTTTGGGGCCAGAGTGTGGCACCTCATCAGACTTGACTGTTTTAAACATTTTTTT
>PVJH01016328.1:0-50841 GCA_004026705.1 Nesogale talazaci
GAGTGTGCAGCCACTGCACCACCAAAGGTTCTCATTCATACATGCATTCATGCATGCACATATCTCTATGGGCATAAGTATATTTTGTAGATACACATATATGTATATATAAATTCAGCATATGTATCAGTACCTCCACCCAAGGCCATGATTCAAAGGCCAACCTGAAAAAGATGCCTTAGGACACATTCAAAGAGGACCGAGTGGACAAGTCAGCCACTTTGTCTCTCTTGATCTATTTTAAATGCTGATTCGGACCCATGGTCACACAACAGCCAGTACATAATTAGAAATTGTACAATTCGTCACAACGATCTCTTACTTCTAATGGTTACAATCATCATGTTTGAAAAACCATCTCCATAAATTAGATTCAAATCATAATATTTTTAAACTATCAATCCCACAACTGCTAGCAAGTTGAATTTGAGTTATGTTACTACTGTAGGGCAGAATAGATCTGCCCCTGCAGGATTCCCCCACTGTAAATCTTTATGGACGCAGAGAACCTTATTGTTCTCCCAAGGAACATCTGATGGTCTTGAACTGCCATCCTTGAGGTTAGCAGACCAGGGCACCAGGGCTTCTTGTCGCTCTCTAGAACTTGTTTATATACAATTTATTGAATGTGCATAAGATAGGAGAAGTTATCCTGCATACATATGTGGGATTGTGCCAGAAGGTTCTTTAGTTGTGTGTGTGTGTGTGTGTGTGTGTGTGTTTTTCCGTCCATGTTTTCTTTTGTTGTTATGTAAGTCCCAAATAAGCTTTTAAGATCAGAAGGCTTTGACAGTTAAAAGAATCCCTGAAGGAGCCAGCTTATTGCAACCATATGTGATGTGAAACTTCACTCAAGTCCAGGGGATATTTAGTCTTCACAATGACTCCTTTTCTGATCGAGCTTTAGATTGGGGTTGAGGGATGTCGTTGTGCTTATGAAATGACCAGCAGCAATGAGTCTTGAAATAACTTAAAGAATCCTTACTCTGGAGATAGTTAGGACACCATTCCTATTACAGGTGATCAAGAGTAGACTGATAGTAGGGCTTTTGTCCTAGCCAGGAAACAGGGCTGTGGTATCCACTCACTGCTGCCCAGAGGGTGTGAGCGGGCTGCTCCTTCTCTGCCGTATGTCGTGACAGTGCGATGCCAAACTTCTAGCTATTAGTGGAAGATTTTTTTTCCTTTTAATCTATTTCATTCTTAAAATCTCAAACTGCCTGTACTGGTAGCCTCTGCTGATAGGGCTTCCACTAGTAGCAGTAAAAATCGGGAAGACCTTATAATATCCATGAGATGTTGCTGGCCCACTCTACTGGCTCAGCTCTGCAGAAAGCTCTCTGGGCACTCAGGTGGCTCCCCTTACCAATAGGCTCTTCAGTGTAAAGAGAGCACATTGTTTCACCAGAAAATCTGATGGGATTCAAAGGCTAGAAACTCTACTGAAATTTCATTTTAGAGTTTCCTGAAATAAATCATCAGAAAGAATATCTGAACAGGAACCATAGGCTTAAATGCACACATGCTGCTAGAATACATCTGCTAAAATATAAGAAAATCAAAGGAAATACCTTCCCTGATACAGGCAAAAGTCCTCTGTCTTTCAGTTAAAAACATCAGCAACCTGCTCTTCCGGTGACCTCCCCTGTAGTCAAACGTTGAGCGTCACTTCTCCTTTATGATATCATTCAGAGTAAGTATGATCTATTGCTAATTAAATAAGGCTTGAGCATTGACTATGAACCAGGCACCGTTCTAGGCACCTGGGAATGGTCTACATCCTTTATTAGGATTTCACATTCTGAGGGACCCTTCCCCTTTTTCCTTCTTAATAAATAATTATTTCATTCATTCTCCAAGCTTCCCAACCAGGAAATTTGCCTCTGTGATGATAATCCTGAAGTTTTGCGTGTTTGTTTTGCCTTGTTTTTAGCTGCATACAGTCTGCATACCCTTTGAAACCTTGTAATGTGTCCCTGCCTCTGCGGGTGACTTTTTATTTGTACTTCCCTGCACGGAGGGTTTTCATCAGACTCCCTTCTACACTGTCTGTTTCTGGAGCGTAAAGAGCTAGAATATATTCACAGGGGCTGTGAAGTAGCCCTTGCAACAATAGTAGGGAGATAGCAGTCTATCTATAACTATTTTATATGAATGAATTAATGTCTTTGTAGCCTTCACAATATCTCATTATATTGCACAGAGAGCACACAGATTGGATTTAAATATCAAGCTTGAAATAAAACTTTCTCTCCCTGCTATTTTGCTTCTTTGTCTATCAGAGAGGATTCCTGCCCTTTGTCTTTTTGGCAAAGTTGTTTTGAAGATCAAATTAACGTGATACATATGGACACAGAAGCCTTTGTTCACTGCCAAACAACTAAAGGTTATTACAACTAAGTTTGTAATGATTACTACTAGATTAATTATGCCTGCATACATATATATATGAACCAATGAATAAGTAAGTGATAAGGTGTGATTCTATGATGTCTAAATTTGGAGCTAAAATGAAAACCTAAAGGTGTTTAGGTTTATATATGAGTTGGAGGCTTCAGAGCTTTCTAGAGATTAATTGACACCTAAATGCATTGTGCTGACCAATGGCTAAGCAGATCTCCTAGAAGAACCTGGTGGACACAGTTCAATAAAGCACTCCATTCTTGATTATGGGTAAATCCTCTTAACAACCAAACTTTTACTGGATTATCTCTGAAAGGTGAATTAGAATAGTGAACATGTCTATTTCTAATCCTTTGTGTGACCATCAAGGAAACAACATGTTGAATATGTTTTTAAATGAATAAATCTCATTAACATGTGACATGGTTGTAGCATGTGATTAAGGAATCAAGGTTTGTGGTACACTCTGTGCTTCTTAAAATTAAGTTTGTAACCCAGATGTCCAACTAAGAAGCTTCTATCATGGTGGAATATTTTAAAGTATTTTATTTAATTCATGCAGAAATCCTGTGAGCTTTGTTTTTTACAGGGAATGATCTGGTCCACAGAAGTAAACTGAATTATGTGTGATCACACAAACTTCTAATTTCAGAACTAAGTTCTCCATGCATGTTCTGTAATTCCCCACTTGGAATTCTCTCCATGAAAACATAAAGATCTAAGTTATCTGCTTTTGTAACACCGTATTTTTTTTGATGAGACATAGTATTCTTTGTTATCCTATACAATCCAATAAAGGTGATGCTTGAGATATTGTGACCCTTTTCTACTACCACTAATTTAAGTTTTGGTAACTACGTCATATACTCTTCAATGTGCAATTAAGTGATCTCTCTAGAGATCAGAAGGGGATGACACCCATATTATAGTTATTTAATCAACAAATATTTCTAAATGATCTCTCTGTGACTGTCAGATGTTTCATGGTTATAAATATCAAAAGGCGTGTGATATTGCTAATTCTGAAATTTTGAATGCTAGCAGAATATAACTGAGGTTCATATTCTACTTCAGGCATCACTTATTAAGCAAGTAGCAAGATACAAAGAGAGGTCAGGATTGTATTTAAATCTCAGGGGGGAAGGACAGTGATGAGGTGTAGAATTTTAAAATAGGATAGTGAATATAGCCTGTAACTAGGCACATGGCAGAAGCTAAGGAGAAATTGCTTCACTAAGCACCATTATCCTGAAGAATAGTAAGAATAGTGCGGAGAGACATCGATGACCTCAGAAACACATGAATAACACATTACCACTCAGATGATATTGACGGCCTATCCTGACTCCCAGGAATTTGAAACAAATTGAACACTCAGTGGTCAAATGGATTTCTTAAAGACCCTTTCTATATTTTAAAGATCTTGTTATCTCAGCCTTGGGGGAAGAATAGAGGATATTTCTTTCTGGCCAGAAATATATTTTCCTGCCCCCCAAATTTTATCACGTAATGGCAATTCTATAAGGAAAGATGAACCCTAGGACTCCTGAGACAGGGTGGAAAGAAAGGATCAGCTCTCTGCCCTCAGGGGCATTCCAATCCTCCTAGCTGAAGGTTTGCCTAGGAAGCCTCCAAGGGATGAGGTCATGATACAATTTCAGGATCAAAAGTGCCCAGCTGAGCTTCTTTTCTGCTAAGCCTTGAGCTTATTGCCTCTCCACACGATGGCCATGGTTCCATCTCCACCCTGATGGTAAACGCTCGTGCTAAGCAAGCACATGCAAGCCACCATCTCAAGCTTGCTCTGTCTGCACACAAGGGTAGCCACTGTTATTTTCAGATTTTTCCTTTGTCTCTCCTAGTGATGACAGCTGCATAGAAAATATGATATCTGCCAGCTGATCTGACCACCAACATCATGGAGAAAAATGTTGGCTCTCTGTGGGCCCAAGCCAGTCGGTTTTATTTACTTAAAGAGATGGTAACAGTGGATAGGATTGTGAGCCTGCCACACTGAAGACCCTCAGGATCTTACAGCAGATCACCCTGCTAGTTCAGGGTGAAGGATCCGCCCCTCTGATGTGATGGGTTGCAGCGGTGGGGGTGGGGGTGGGGTGTGGGTTTGGACAGCAGGAGCTACAGTGAACACCTTGGGCCAGATGTTATTTTCAGTATGCTTTAGTGATAGGTAGCTAGAAAACGATCTACTTCTGCACTTGCATATGTGCACCTGCAGACAAAATTTCTTCCTATACCTCTGACCAATAGGACAATCCCGTGTTTATTGCATTGCTGCCATCATTCTCCTTCTGTCAGTGGTTTCTTCTTCATCTTCATCATCATCATCATCACCACCACCATCATTGATAACAGGTTCTTGATGGGGAAGTAAACCTTGGGGTATCAATCCCTTTTTATAGATGAGGAGGCAGCGACTCGGTTTAAATATATTTCCAAGTTCAGAGAGTAAAAATTTGACTAAGTCAAGGTTGAAACTCAGAGTCTGGCTAGAGAGGACCATGCTATACCATCACACCCCATCATATCCAATACTCATGCTCACCTCTCACCCTTTCCTCTTGCTTTGAACGCACGTTCGATAGAAGGTTTACAGTCGGAGGGGGTTACATCTTTAATAGTCAACCTTGTGCTCTTTAGCCTGCCTGTCTTTGGCTTTTAAATGTGGGGGGAGGAGGGAGATGATGAAGATATTTTAAGAAAATTGAAGAAATGTATTGTTGAGAAAAAGGCCAGGAAAATATGCTAGGGATTTTCCCCCCACCAGGTCAATATATGCTTATTTGTGGAGAACAGCAAGGACTGTTGTATCAAGTATTTTCATTGAGAAACCTTACCCTGTTCACCTTACTGTTCTAATCTTGTCTCTTCAAATATAAATCCTTTTGGACTTACCCCCATGTGTGTATCTATGTGAGAGTATAAATTATAAGAACCCCACGGCAATGTGTCAAATGTAAATATTTCTTGTCTCAAGTACGTGCTTTGGCATGATGGTTGTCCCCTTGCACCCCCACTACTCACAATCACCTCTTCTTGGGTCATTGTTCTATGTATTCACCAAGTATTGGGGAGGAACTCTCTCTGTGCCAGACAGTGCTCACTGCGCAGCAGTGAACAGGAAGACACAAGATGTCATTAGACACAAAAGATAAACAATATTATTAAAGTGCATCTCAAATTTTTTTTAAAAAATTTAAAAATAAAAAAAGAATGTATCCCAAAAGAATGGGGAGAATTTTTTTAGCTTGGAGGCCGGAGGAACCAACAGATTTCCTCCTCCCCATCTTGCTCCAAACACAACACAGCCCAATCTAAACCGTGCACCCCCTGCACGTGAGGCCTTAGGCTGGGTTCCATGGATGGAGTTAGCCAAGTAGGAGAAAATCCTCCTTGTCTTCCAGTAGCCTACAAAGTGGTTTCAAGGATTTACATTTCTCTAAGACTCTTTCTAGGACATGTTCTCCCTAAAACGTCTATCTATGAATGTCGGCATGAATTGTTATTGAATCTCTCTGTTCACTGATCCCTGTGGTTTCCAGTGTGTTCTGGGTGTGAATCATTGGCGATTAGTCATTTCCACTTGCCAGAGCCATAACTAGCAAGATCTGATGCAAAAACTATTTCTCTAACATGCCAGTTGGCAAAGGCACTAGGCTAGGTTTTGTTCAGGCAAACAGATTAGCCCTCTAAGGGTTAATTAGGCAGCAAGCCCCTTTCAAGGCCTGGAATTGTTTACTTCAATCGTTTTCATGCAAACTGCCATGTTTCACTAGGGTACTAATTGTGCCTGATGGACCCATTATTTTGTAATCAGAGCAGTTCCTTTGCTAGCTCTCTGGGGGTTAATTAAATGGATGAGGTAGTGCCCCGGATATTACGAGCAGACAGGACCACTTGAATCTCTCACCAACAGTATAGAGAAAGTCCTGTTACTATGAACAATCGGGATTCTAAGTACCAGTGGTGTCTCTCACGGTTGGAGTTTATTAGGTTACTGTACCAAGACAAGCCCAGCCGATCCATCAATGCCACCCTGCCTGGGTTGGCCTCATTTCTGCTCACAAAGAACTTGTGCCAGTGCACTCTGGAAATCCAGCCTGTGTGTAGACAGCCCTGCCTGCCGCAGAAGATGATTCCTGCCCCAGGTTAAATGTGCACACCTCATGGAAGTGTCGCTGAACTCAAACCGAAGGCACTTAAAAGCTAGGAAATCAGCAACCTACCCTGAAGTACATTGTACTAAACACAGCAAGAGACCACAATGATTGGTAAGACGATGAGACACTTTTCTGATGTTGCTATGCCATGCTGCTGCTGGGGGTGGCCCTGGTAGTCAGCCAGTTCCTTTTTCTCTGTTTTCTTCTCTCCCCCTCACTAAGTTTCTCATTTGAGTTTATTTATATAACGTGATTGTTGCTTTGAGGGTTTTTTTAAATATTTTTTTCATTTGTTTTTGGTCTTATTTATTTATCTTCTGTAGCAACCCTGCAGGAATTTAAGAACCAGGAGAGAATATTGTGTATTGCAGCGTGCATGAGGAAGAGCAGTCATTCTAGAGCTCAAATAGCCAAGCCCTGCTGTTTGGGGGGACATTAGAGGAAGTAGCAAATCAGGAAAGAGGAATTATTACACAAGATTTTGTCCTCTTTCCCAAAGACAACAAGTGAAACATTTGTGTTGTGGGAAGAAGTGCCTGAGCAATCCGCATAGTAACAGAAAGACAACGGCCTTGCCAAAGTGTCCACCATGTTTACGGCATCTTGGTTGAGTCTTTAGAACACAAGGGTTGTGGTTGTCTGAATGATGACAGTGTAACTGATAGAGGGCACACATGATGACACGGAACAACCTCAGTTCCATCCCTATGTTTCCCGTGACTGTGCTTTGCGATTTGAACTCTCTCTAGTTCATCCTCTCAAGGGATGGTGACATTGCTCAACTTTCTACCATCGCATTGGTGAAAAACCCATGCACGGAGCCTGGCCAATGCAATATGGCTCCATTCATGATACGTGAGTGAGTTGAGTGGCTTAGTTTTTAAGGACAAATAATATCCGCACCCAAAAGATTTATGAAACTTTAGCATTCACAAACACACTTCGCAGACTTTAAGCAAAAGAATCTTTAAGTGGTAGGGAGCTCTATTTTTCCGTTTCTCTACACACAATGCAACGAGCGTAGCTTGTTCCTAGGTTCAGCTACTTCTGGGTGATTCCTGACACAGTCCTTCGGCTGCGGTCTTGTTGCCTGAAGTCTATGAATTCCCCCTTTCAGAACAAGGAAAATGCCTGTGTAAGGCTGTCACATTCTTCTGCCTCTGGGTAGAATCTTGTAGTATAGGGTGAGGATTCAAAATATTAATGCAGTATATATATTAAGTGTTGGAAATTCCCGTGTTGAAAGATCTATAGAAATAGAAAATAAACAGGTGACGGGCTAGAGCTGGGGGCAGGGAGGTAGAAGGATGGCCAGTAATTGCCAATGAACACAGGACTTTTAAGGGGGTGGTGATGATAATTTCACAATTATATGACTATGTTATAAATTATTGTACAGTTTAAGTAGGTGGATTGTACAGAATTGTACATTATATCTTTAAACTTTTGTTCAAAAGCATATGTTTAACATTTTGGAACTGTGTGTGTGTTCATGTTCTAGTAAACAGAACATGTACTGGAACCAAATAGTTTGTTGTATGGCTCAGAAATGTAAAGTGTTGGCTTGCTATAAGAATCCTTTTAGTCAGTTAATAATTACCAAACCTGTAGCCACACAGAACAAGGCTGTTTCTTGTGGGAGTCTAGCATGATGTATCTGCTTCAGATCTAAATCAAAAACCAATTCCTCATATCTCTTCCCTTTTCCACTGTCAGATTCCATGTTCTCTCTATGGGTTATAGGACTTAAATACCTGGGTTTTATCAAACTGCCCCTGGGAAATCCAGGTAAAACTTCAGTCCTAAAAATCTCGGAGAGTAATATTTTTTCCTCCACCTCTGAGTTAGTACAGAGTTTTCCAGTGTGAAGGGGACCAACAAGTGGAAAATATGCTAGGCAGGACTCTTCTCATGTCATTTTCATGCTCATTATGACCCTGGAAGAAAGTTATTTTACTGTGCCCATTTTGCATATGCAAAAATACGGCTCAGATAGATTAAAAGCAAGATTTAAATCTAGGCAGTATGGCTCCAAATTCTACCCTCTCAATCACTTGACTACCCTGTGTTTCTGCTGTTGTTGTTTCCCTGGTTTGTGCTTTAAGGATGACTGAGGGACAGGAGACAGTCTAGTGTCTGGAGATGGGGCTCTGTGTTATTGAGAGGAGCCATAGAGAAAAAGCAGGTGAAAGATCCCACCATTCATAGTCTTGAGATTGGATCTCACTGACATCCATGAGCATCCTTTTGTTGATTATTAAACATTAAACATATTATGGTTTATAGTAGGTAACTAGAAAAAGGTGATGCTTTCCACTGAATGAAAAAAAAAACTGAGAAAATCGCCATAACAAATAATTTAAAATATGATCATTATATCAAGGGCACTGCAATGCATTCCAGAACTTGTTACTCTGGGCCTTTCCCAAGCCTGGAAAAAGTAGGGGATAGACAAAGCACTTTAAAGCAATAGCTTTGAAGTTGACATGTAAAGGTTGGGTTACAGAGGAGTTCAAAAAGGAAGGTGCAGTGTGTCTATAAGCCCCAGAGAAAAGGGCATTGGATTCCCAAGAAAAGAAGGGGTCAACGTGGCTGAACGTGGAGGAAAGGTTTCCCCTTTGTCTGAAAACCCAATTACTCAGTTCCTCTTGGATTTCCATCTTAAATTTGCTTAACCTTGACCTAATGATTTGCTGTCAATATTTAATTTCCTTTCAGGTGATGGTGTCATGTTTAAATTCTATTAAACCCTTGCATGTGCGCACCTGAAGGCTTGCCATCTCTTTATCTTGGACTCACAGAGGGAAGAAAAGTTAACATTTCTGCAAGGCAGGGGTAGAGAGGAGCACCTTAATTACCTGGAGACTCAAATTGACTGGCTTTAAAAATCAGATGCTCTACTTTCAAGTTTTAAAACTTTTCTCTGTCACTTCCTCACACAGTGCCCAGTGTTCTCATCTGTAAAGTGGAGAAAGTGAGAGAAGGCATGTGATGGGTAGATTTAAGGTAAAAATAATAGGGAAGGGACTTGGAACAATGCCCAGCACATAGCCAAAAACTAAGTGTTAGCACCTAGCATAGATTTTATGTACAATGCAATTGGAGCCTTAATAAATGTTTCCTGATGAGGGCTTGATAATTACAGTAAAATCAGCCTGGATGAAATCTTGGCTGACCAGAAACTCTTCAGTACTTTGACTTGAAATGCAGCTGTTTCGCTCTAGTCACTGCACTGAAAAAGAGGTAGTGATCCTTTTCTAATCACATCAGGAGCCCAAGTAGTTTCGTGGGTTTCCAATTGGACTGTTCACCCCAAGGTCAGCAGTTGGAAACCACCCACTCTTGCAGAGGCGGCAGATGAGACTTTCTGCTCAGTTGAGTAGCTGCAGTCTTGAAAACCCATAGGAATAAGTCTCCTCTGACAGGGAGGGGTGCTATGAAGCAGAAGCTACGGGATGACAGGGAGTTGTGTTTTTCGTTTTGTGTTTTTTTTCATAGACATAAATTGTAAGAGGTGGAAGTATGGTTTGAACCTTGGTGTTTTGAATACAAAGCCTCTCCTATCCATTTCACACCTCTGCCTTCTTGTGAGATCCCCCTGAACCTGGTGTGGTTATTGCCTAACTGGTCATAGTCAATCTCATGTGCTTAGTCTGATGGCATTATTAGGTTAATCAAATTCAAGATTAAGTCAACCTGACTGGCCCAGGACCTTTCCCAATACATTATTTATAATCATTTTATTTTGGTAGCTATATCTCCATTGTGCATTCTCATGAAAGTTCTCCTAGATTGGATGCTTCTTGAAAGAAAAAAAAAAACGGTGTCTTTAAAAAAATTCCCATTATTCTTTCATCATGTGCTCTGCTCACGCTTGTAAAGAATAACACTGGTTATATGCCATTTCCCAGGCTGAGACTTTCTGCAAAGGAAGGAAAATTCTGCCTGGTTGTCCTGTAATGGTGGTTGGCAGGCACTTCTCTAAGCCAATGAAACTACTTAAGAGTGTTAGGGTTGTAAACATTAAGCTATGTCTGGATGTGAGTCCTTATAAAATAAAATAAGCATGAGATGTACAGAATTTATGCATGAATATGTATTCATAAATCATATGAATACCCAATTGCTACATGCCTAAGAGAAAATACATATGTTGAACCATTTGGTAAAGTACTAAACCTATTTTTAAAAATACCTTAAAATGACAATGTCTTTATTGCACCATTAGTTTTGACTAATCTATTGTTCATTTATAAAAGCCCATCTGAATCCATTATTCAGAATTTCTCCATAAGTTGGAGATTTTATTATTCTCTTTTGATTAGACTGTTTACCTTATAAATTAGCTGAAATTTTCTTCTAGGAATTGGAGGAAATTCAATGATTCAATTTTCTTTTTTGCTGGTTTGTGCTTACATAATTTGCATTTTTGCATTCTTTTGAAACTGGTTTGCTTGCAGGGAATTTTTTAAACTCGTTTATTTACTTTATGACATTTTAATAGTTTAAACTCAGTAATAGAAACTATAAATTTACTTAAGCAAGTACATTATATTGAAAAGGACTGAGTGGGGTTCTACTTTTATATCTGCATACCAGCACTTTTGTATTATAATCTTTCCTCTCTTGCCTAAAAATCCTTTGGATACTTTATGTACTGTGGATAATACGTGGATGACAATGTGTGTAATAGATCCATTAAGATTAAATTATTTATTAAGGGAAAGAGACATTCTATTTTCCTTCATCATACCAATGATTACAGTGTGCCTCTGCCCCTAGCTAGGTGCATAGTCTTTTGAGAACCAGTGGAGTACATTTAGTGACTAGGCACCAAGCCTCGAGCTGTTCACCAACAAATATAAGCAGCTTAGGAGGGTGTCTTTGTAGCTAGCATGACTATTAATTGAGAACTTAGCCAGGAACTATTCTTCGTTTTAGACGTATAAAAATCATCAGATCATGTTATTGTCATTAAAGGACATCAAAATTTAGCAGGGGAGACCTGTATGTAAAAGGATAGTTAGAGTGCAGTGTGGTATGCATGCTAATGTAACCATGCTTGGGTGCAAAAATGACACTAGAAAACATAGCAAGATTTGAGCTAATTTTGGAACGATAGCCAAAAGTTAACTACACACAGATGTAGGAAAAGGTTAACCTAGACCTACTGAAGATGCTGTGAAGTAAAAGGCTAAGAGGAAGACTAAGAGGAAGAGCTGTTATTCACGGCCATGTTTTTTTTTAAACTACACTACCGTATAAAATGGACAAGGGTGAGAGAGCTCTCCTTTATTTATGAAGTTCATTTAATATTACACTAGCAATATAAACTAAACATAGAGGGTTCTATTTATACTTATAGACCAGAATGTCCTGCTGTGACTCCTGAAATGTAGCCACCATAAATGCTTAGTTCCAAATGGGCTTAATGAGAAATGAACTTGAAGGAGGGTACTCACTCTTGTTTATTTACAACACTTATCAACATAAAGAAAGTTCTGAGAATTTCTACAGTTTAAAAAAAATCAGAAAAGAGGCACTAATAGCAAGAGTTCAAACAGAAAGAGTTTAGACAATGATGATGACAACATATTTACAAATGTGCTTGATACAACTGAAGTATGGATTGTTATAAGAGCCATCAATAAAATGATTTTTTAAATCATAAAAGACAAAGACTATTTGATCTCACATAGCTATAATAATAGACAAGTATATAGCAACCTAGGACTATTAGTGGTTACTGAGGAGAGGAGGGATTCATTAGTGAGAAAACACTGAGTCTCTGTTAAGACTGATGGAGGGCTGAGCCCCGGTGGCATAATGGTTGAGTGCAGGACTGCAGCCCACTGGATTGGCAGTTCAAATCCAGCAGCAGCTCTCCAAGAGCAAAGCTGGGTCTCCTACTCCCACCAGACGGCAATAATGCCCCCCCAAAAAATTTTTTTAAAAAGACTGATGGAAACATTTGGAAACAGGTAATGGTGATAATTTTAAAACAACCTGATGAACACAGTAGGATTACTGGGCTGTACATGTGGAGAATTTTAGCATGGGAACTATTCTGTTATATATATAGTTATCATAAAAGTAAAAAAGAAAGAAAACCTGGAACTTTGCTTTAAATGCTGGGTCTCAAATGAGTGAAACATTGGACTTATTTTAGCCCAGTATTCATAGATAACTTGGAAAAATCAGTGTAGTTAAGTGTAAACAATCCATTTTAAGTTAATTTGGACCTTCTTATTGTCTTTCAGTAATAGATTATCAGTTTTCTTTTCAAAGGTGTAACAGGGGTGACAGTAGAATTAGAATAGCAGGCATTAAATCATGCAGATTTTTATTGCATTTTATAGTGTTCTTCACTCATTTCTTATAGGGTCATCTGTGCAAAGTATTTCTGAGGTAAACCTAAATCAAAATGCCTCCTTAAAATCCAATATAATGTTTCTGTAAGAATGACGCGGTGGGCTGAATCTACTACGATCAGTTTAGCTTCTGCTCTCCCTATAAAACAGCCTTGACTGAGTGAGTTTGCACATGTCAAGGAGACCGTGACACTGCCTCATAAAAGAAGTGCCAGCACTGCCGCTGTTCTCTGAATAGGTCAGGCCGCTTGGCAGTTACAAGTGACAAAAATACCACGCACGTGTCAGCTACAAGAAGAATCGATGGGCTTGCTCCGGCTTCGGGGAGTGTGGGTGCTGGTGTCTCTGCACTATGACTGAATCTGTAGCTCTCCATCCCTTATCCGAGGCACGTCTCCTCCCAACTCCAGCAGAATGACTTGTGGCAAGAATCTTCTGAGAGCTGCAGAGTCCGAAGTGAATGCTTCTCACTAGATTGCACCCTGGGAGTTAATGCTAACCAATCGCTGGGCCAGCATTTCAGTGCCTGTGCTTCAGTCAGAATGAGATCCTGTGCGAATGGCCGTGGCATCCCACATGTGTGGAGGGACGATCCCACTAGCAGAGCCACACAAACTGAACATATTTATAAGTGGTAAGGGAGCTTTTACACAGGAGTGTTGAGAGAGGCCAAGAGCACAGGCCTTTCAATGTAACATATGCTCGTTGTCCTCCTGCCTACCCTCTGCGTGCCAAAGTAGAATTGGTTCTTGGGTCTTCTTTAAAACAAACAAACTTGCTTTGTTTGTATTTGTATTTGCTTCCCTATTTATTGACTTATTTATTATTTCAATTATTTATTTAAATTAATTTATTTAAATGCCTAACAGTTTTACTGACATATAATTCACATCCCATACAATTCGATGCTTTAAATATATTTAAAAGACTTGTATAATCCTCACCATCATCACCATTGGAACATTTTCTTCACTCCTGTGCCGATTATTATTCACTTGTTGCTTTCCAAACTGCAAAAACTATTAATGTATCTCTATAGATTTCCCTATGCTGGATTTCATAAAAAGAAAACATACTAAGAGAAAAAATAAGTAAAAACCCACAAGAATGAAAAAAAACAATAATACAGAAAAATCTAAATCAAAAACAAAGAGAAAATAATAAAAACTAGAACACAATTAAAATGGGTCAAAGGGGAAAGCAAACAAGGAGGAGTATTAATCCCTTTCCAATGTACTTTGTCTGATAGCAAAGTTGTTCATATCCCTATTTAATGGGCAGAGTATTAGCCAGAGGCTTATTCCATGTAAGGACTCTACAAATGGATTTTTGGTTTTCACTGTCATTCATATTCTGCAATCTGGGTGCTCACAACTTAAGTTCTAAGACAATTCCCTCCCCTCATATTAGATTTGAATATTCACAATCTTTAGTCACACAGGCCTGGTGTGCTTCTTCTATGTGGATTAGTTGATCAATGGATTTTTTAAGAAGTAGAGTTCAAAGTCTTTCTGGAGAGTTACTTCTAAATTGCCAAACAGTCAGTGAGCAATCATACATGTGAAGGATGTGTCCCACCCATGAAAACATACTTTGGACATGTTATCTGGACATTATCCTTGGTAAAGAGGCAGCAAAACAGAAACTCTCAACCAAAGGGATTGATAAAATAGTCGCAACTGTGGACTCAGCCAAAAGACGGATTTTGAAGATGGAGCAGGATGAGGCAGGGTTTTGTTCTGTTTTACAAAGGTCACTATGAGTCAGAATGATACTTCACAACAAGGAAGTCAAGAATGACCACTGAAAATAAGCAAAACTTTAATCTTATTCTGATTTCATATCCTTTGTCTTGTAATGTGGCTATTCATTTTTATTTCATCTTTCATGAAAAACTGAATTTTGAATACGTATCACTTTAATAGACAAATAAATTTAAAAATTACTTTTGCTGGCATATAATTCATACTCAGTTGTTCAATCATATCAAGAAGTGTTACATAATCATCACCACAATCACTGTAAGAAAATGTTTCTTTCACTCTTCACATTAGGTCTCGTTTTCCCCCTCAATCTCTTCTATCATACCCTGAGGAACCATTTATCCAGTTATTGTCTGTATAAATTTATCTAACACAGATTTCACATACAGAAAAACATAAAACAAAATAAACAATACCAAGTAAAACAGACAAAACCCTCAATTGAAAAGAAAGCAGAAAATATTAAAAACAACCACACTTAAGGGGGACCACAAGAGATCAAATGGTAAGGTGCTAAATGGTAACCTACTTGCATCTCCAATCATCCACTTTCCGATTTTTTCTGCATGATAGGAAAGCTATTCACAGTCCTCGGCCATGGCCAGAGGTGATTTACCAGACTTAATCCATGTGCATTTCCCCTTCTATTTAAAATAAATATATAGATAGAAAGATGATAGTAGATGGATGAGAGATAGATAGATTATAGAAGATAGATATATAGATGATAGATAGATAGGAGGTAGATAGATGACAGATTAGAGAAAGAGATGATAGAGAGATAGAAAGATAGCTAGAGATAGATAATGATAGAAAAAGATAGATGCTAGATATATAGATAATATAGATAGATGGTTTAAGTAGTATAGTATATGGTTGACGTAGGAAATTTTCTTCAGTTTGTTCTCCCTTGAAAGAATATCTTTTTTTTTAATGTGAATTGACGCTAAGATTTTATTTTTTTTCTCTTAAGATAATTTATTTTGTTGTTGTTGGGACTATTCATAGCAATGTATACTTATACTTTAGGGACAGTCACTGCATTCTTCAAGTCGTGCAGACATTTTTATTCTCCTTTTCTAAGTTGTCCCTCCCCAAGTAACATCAACTCACTGCCTCCTAAGATTTCTCTTTTTTAAAATCAAAGCAAACCTCCTTTTTGTAATTCAAGTCTGTGGTAGAGATTAATAATTAGAGGACACAGATATGAATCCCAATTTTCCAATAAAGAGTCTGATATGATGTGATAATCATAATACCAAACTACAAAAGTGCTTCAAAACTAGCTTAAAGTGGACTTTAATCTTCTTTCATAAGTTCTCTACCCTTATGCAAGTAGACTTGCTGCAAATGTTCACTGAAGGAGAGGCAATATTAATATTGAGGAAGTCTATAGTCCCAAAATGGTCTAGCCATCCTGACCCCATGGCGAGGGTGTATTAAGGCATCACACACCTGTGCCTATTTGTCAGAATATGACTAGCCTATTAAAATCACAAGCAAAAACCATAGAGAGTGCACAGGAAATGAAAATCAGACTGAGCCTCCTCTTTGCACCCAAGGAAGTATATCTACTAGCAATTAGAAAAATTAAGCTAACTCCTTTCTTAATGAAAAACAAATTCTAAGTTTTCAGCAATCGACAAAAATCTCCCCTTTGAAAAGTTATATGTTTTAGGTGTGTGCCTTATGTTTTGTTCAAATCAGTAAGAATGTGGGTATTTATGACATCTGAGTAAGAAATAATCCTTTTTCAGGAAAAAGAAGAGAACAAGTTAGGTAACTATATAAATCCAAGACTTGCATGAAAAGATACTCAAAAGTTTAAAGCCATAAAAATTATAACCTGGTATCTGATACTTTCTAAGTATTGCTTAATATATATATATATATAGAGAGAGAGAGAGAGAGAAAGAGAGAGAGAGAGATCAAAGCGATCTCCTATTTTAATTTTATTTGTAAGAGGCGCTTGTTCACCAAAATAAAAGCTGACCTAATTCCAGTTTCCTGTTTCATTTGCCTTATTGTGCTTTTGAAATAGACCCCCAAAAAGCTTTAAACAGTTGTTGCTAGCAACTAAAATATGAAATTCAAACTTCACCCAGTAACTATAACATATTTTAATTTTCTAAATCCAATTAAAACAGTTTGAAATTGTTGAGGATTTAATTTTCTTTGGATCCATAATCAACACTCATGATAGCCACATTTAAGAAATCAAACAACCGCCCTTTAATCCACATCAACACCCTTCCTTGCACTGAGATAGGTGTTAGTGCTATAAATTCAAGAAATTGTTCCTGGGCTCACTTTCTACCATGAAAAAAAAATAGAGGAAACAGCATTTTGCATCAGATATGACTGCTGCACATGATCTCTTTAGAATGTTATAAAAGAGCCCACCGCAAAAGCTAAGATGCTGCTGAGCCAAACCATAGTATTTTCCATTGCCCCACATGCAAGGGAAAACTGGACAAAGAATTGGGGAGGCTGGAGGGAGGCTGATGCCTTTGAATCAGGCTGTAGATGAACAAACTTTAATAAAATGTATACTACCAGGAGAATGAGCACTTTAGCCTTCAAGGAAATACCGTCAAAATGCTTCAGACAATTGAGGATGGTAAGACTTCGCCTCTCATGAGAGACCAGTTCTTGGAGAAGGACATTCTGCTGGGTAGAGGTTGAACAGAAACAAGGAAGACTTTCCATGAGATGGACGGACACAGGGACCGCCATAATAGGCTCAAACAGCAATATATCCTGAGGAGGGTGCAGCCCTAGCTGTGCTTCAGTCTGTCATCCGGAAGGTTACCATGCAGCTGAACCGATGCAACAGCACCCAATAGCCTACCCCGTGGTCAAGGACTTTACTGTGTCCTGTCCTCCATGGCACATGTTCCTGAAGACAGTCCCTGGCATGTCTGGAGGAAAGGGTGTGCTCAATGGTGAGACTCAGAAGTCCCAGAACTCTGCTCTTTAGCTTCTTCTAAGTGTGCAAATTACAGTGGGTACTGCGTCCTAGACATGAGGTGTGCGCATTGTGCTCTGGGCTGAAGCAGATACACTATTGTTCAAATGACAACCCACTCACCTAGTCATTAAGTCTAATTGCTGGCATTAGCACTTAAAATATCCACTCTCCAGATTATTTTTGTTTTCCTTTTAAGCAGCTTTCACACTTGCGACACTGTCCTTTGTCAAAGATCAAATTTCTGTAGGAATTTATTTAGGCTGCCTTTTTCACAATTCATCATTTTAAAGCTGACTTTGCTACACGGAACAAACTCCTTTACAGAATTAAAACTTAAATTTGAAACAGTGACTGAGCCCAATTCACCCACTGCTGATTCTTAGCTCATTAGCATATCAAAGTTGTGAGTATGGGGAACACTGTGCAAGAGAGGACAGGATTCAAAGTGTTTCATGAGAGTTAGGAAGCATGGAATTTGAGGTAATGCCTTCAGTGCCCAGGGTAATTGTAATTGTGAATAGGCTATTCTTAGTTTTCATTGTTCAAGAAATTCCAATGATTCACTATGCCAAATTCTGGGTCCAAGGCAGTTGCCTCTTCCTGGCAGACTTTGTATCCTGTTTTACATTTGAGATGGATGAGAGGGATTCCTTTAGTCTTGATCCAATCCCTGTGTAACCACCTTACCTTAAAGATTCTGCAAAGGCCAGTGATGCTTAGTTATTGTGAAGAGGCGGGATGATCTAGAAAAGAGATGCGTGCTTTGAAATGTTTGAAAGAACACGCTTGGAATTTAGCTACACCCAAAGCAGGCTTGGAAATCTCATTGAACTTCCCTTCAAGTTTTGGTGAAACTTGAAAAAGATCAGAAATTAAATTTGAATTAAATCACAAGGAAGTGACAAACTCCAGGGCACAGTGGTGGGTACCATTTTTGTTTCAGGTTGTATCCCCAGTAAGATAGTATCTGGTAAACAGTATCCTGTTACTAAATGTTTGCTAAGTTACAAATCATGTACCTATGTAAACTCTCAAGCACACTGTTTGGTGCACAGCAGTATTGAATAAATAGAAATCATTAAGGTTGTTTCAGACTGGAGGGATGTGGAAATCCATACACTAAGTGAGGTAATGACTATAGGGTGCCAATGAAAGGATATTGAAAATAGAGGGACTACTCAGCAGGATACTGACACTCCATCATGAGTCTCATAAGCATATTTTAATCATGTGTATAACTAGATTCTCCCTCGTGGTTGTACTTTACCTATGTGAAGAAGCTATGTCTCCACTGACTGACATCAATGCTGTCAGCTTCCCCACTACAATGAGATTAGAATCAACCAGCTATCCTAACCAGAGCTTTATGGAAATGAAGTTTCTGTAGAAAAATGAAAACATGGAGAATGTTCATAGGAAAAAAGGTAACTGAAAACAAAAACGGAAACCATCCTTTTAAACCCCAAATCTTTGAGATCTGATTTGAGCCAATGAGGGGAATTCTCTATTTGTTTGTTGAAGTAATTTTCTTCCCTTCGTGTTTTGTTTTGTTTAGTGAAGATGGGTAAACATTAAATGACAAGGGATTGTTATTAATACTGTAAAAGGAGTGCTGGTAAACTTGATAAGCCAACTGTTGGACTACTAAGCACAGGTTTGAAGATTCAAACTCCATAGCTGCTTTTTGGGAGAGAGAGAACAATGCCTGCTGCCATAAGGACTGACTCTCTCGGAAACACTGGAGTGCAGCCAACTTTGTCTTACAGGGCTGTTTTGAGTCCGCCTTGGCTCAATGGCAGTTCATAGTAGGATGGTGCACCTGTATGAAAGTGAGCTGTGACTTTTGCTTGGCCCCAACACTTGTAGAAAGTGGTTGCGGCATCTGCTGTTGACCTATCAGCTGATAGGTCTAATGACTCATTTACTCCCTTGATGGTCATGGATCACATCTGTAAATTCAGATATGAAGAAATTAATCTGTACTTTCAAAGCCAGATTATGTTCCCTCCAAATTATACTTCATCGACACCCACTACTGGTACTAATTCTATGAGAACATGTACAACTGTACTCTTTTCTCACAAATTTTATGAGAAAATAAAGCAAACAGTAGATTGCTTGAAAGGAGATTATGATGCAAATGCAAATACTCTTCTTGGTTGTTCACCTTTGAACAGCTTACCATAGTTGCATATACTCTCTTTGCCTTTCTAATGATCATATTTGAATTAATCAACATAACTATAGATAGCTCACAAGCATAAGGGTACATCACCTGGATCATTCCACTCTTTCGTTGTCTATATATGACTACGTAGGACTCTCTCCCGCCTAACCACGCTCCGGCTGATGCTGTTGTTGATTACTATGGGGTCAATCAGGCTCCTGGAGACCCAAGTGTAGCAGACCAAGCCCGTGCCCAGACCGGCTCCGGCTTCATGATTGCTGGCATATTGAAGTCCACTGTCACTAAGTACCACAGTTCTGGGTACTTTCCAGCCTAGGAAACTCCTTTTCTGTGTGTATTATGGTATAACCCATAGAGTTTTAAGTAGCTGATTTTCAGAAGTACATGACTAAACCTTCCAGTCTGCTTTGTCTGAGAGCTCTGTTAAAGCCTGCCCACCATGTATGCCACGTCGGTATTGAAAACACCAGTAGCATAAGTTGCAGCATTATAACAATACAGAGGTCATCACAAAATGACAAACTGACCAACAGGTGGTGGTTTTACATCACCACGGCATCCAATTTCCATGCAGTCCATGTGGCAATATGTTCCTTTGGTAAGTTTGCATAACACTCTTAAATGTGTTATTTTATTTTAAATACCAATGATTAAGGACACTTTCTTTAGCCATTTACTTGGGAAAGTTGACTTCACTTTTTACATGTATCTAGTTTTATTTCTAATCAATATGTTTCTGGGTGCCAGTTCCACACATATCGAGATTCTAAGATATTTCAATAAATTTAATATCTGATATGGCTAGATTTTCTCCATGGTTCTTTTTACCTTGCCTTGTATAGTCTTCTTTTCTTATGATTTTCATGTAATTTTGAGTTTTGTTCAATTCCAAAAAATTATATTGCCATTTTGTTTGCCATATAGTTTTCTTGTGTTTGAACAAATTCATTTTTTTATTCAATTAGGCACAAATTAGACCTCCCATTGAGTCCTGCCTCTAAATATTTTCTGATAGAGTTCTTAATTTTCTTTAGAAAAATTTTTTTCTTAATATAAATCTAAGTGTGGGGCTGAGCCCGGTGGCATAGTGGTTGTGCACGGGACGGCGGCCCACTGGGACAGAGGTTCGATTCCAGCTCCACGGAGCAAAGGCTGGGCCTCCTACTCCCACCACCTGAGGGCAGTGATGCCCCCCCAAAAAAAAAAACAAAAAACAAACAAACAATATAAATCTAAGTGTATTCATTTGGTTTTAATAAATTAATAAAAATTGCCATTACTAAATACTTGGTCATATACACCAGGCATTATGCTAAATGTCTCAATATTATCTCAATGTATTAATGTAAAAACCCGGTTAGTTAGTTACTTCTATTATTGTTGTTGTTGTTTTTGTTATGATTATCACCATGGCCATAGCTCCATGAAACTATAATTTGTATCTAGTACTCTGAACATCAATGGTCATTTGCCTATCCACCATCCTAAATTTATCAAATACATGTGATTAACTACCAAAATAATGAATTTAATCACCGTCTTTGTGAGGTCAATATCTCAATTAGATAAAGTGAAGACCAATATACATTTAGTTTGTTGTCTTTAACCTACATCATCACTTTAAGCAAACAAAGAAATCTACATTAATTAAGTGTATGCTATCTGCTGTTAGAAAGAATTGTCACAGTGGACTTCTTGCTGAAGTAACAGCATTGAGAATACTGTGTTCACCTCTTCAAAGATGTTTCCTAAGTCAGAGTTTCAACAAGAGAAGGTATGTCAGGGTTGAACAAAAGCTATTTGAAATAATTGGGAAATGGGAATGTTTATCTTAATTAAAAGAAGACATTAAAAGGGTTCTCTTTTAAGAAGAAGAGAATAGATTTATAATGAACAGAAGTTTCAAGGAGATTGACTCTGGATCCAGTGAAATCTCTAAGGATTGGGTTGCCAAGGGGAGACTGACTTCCTTGTATGTTAGTGAGCTACTCATTCTTTGAAATGGTTGAGCAGAAATGAGCAGTTCCAGATCAAGGATTGATAATTTCCTCAGTAAAAACCTACTTTAACCAAAACACACACATACACACACACACACACACACACACACACACACACACACACACACACACACCCTGCCTTGGAGAACTGCCCAGAAGATTTCCACAACAGTAGTCTTTACAGAAACAAGTGGCAACATCATTCTCCTACAAAAGGGTGGGTTGGATTCAAACCACAGATCTAACTGAACCACCAGCATTCCTTGAACTTCAGCAGTGGGTCTTAAAGGGCAGATGCAGGCTGCAGCATCAGCATCATCTAACACTTAATAGAAAAGCAAATGAACCCCACGCCTGCAGAAAAAATCAGAACTGTAAGGGAAGTTCATTGTTGAGGTAACTAAAGTATCTGATCAAAAGGGGTTCAATTCATGTGCTCATCATGTGAACTAGGAGAAATTGTTTCAGCTGAACTTTAGATAGTCAACAAATATTTAGGGGGAGAGCTACCAAGTTATATTGACTAGTAAGGCATGGCTCATTATGTGTGTTAATTTTTTTTTCATATCACATGTGTAAATGATGGAGAATTAAGTTCTCATTTTAGTTTTACTCTTAACTTTTCATCTTCAACCTGAATTGTAATACTCTAGACGTAGACTGGGAAGGAGGGAAAGAACTTTGCATTTAAATTCCAGTACCTAGCATATTATCCATGTTGAATTGTCTTTGCCACTTACCCATCTGTGTCCTCCACCCTGCTGTGACCTTCTTTGGCACTTATGCCACGCCTCATCCATCTTTGGATCTCCACAATGCTTGGTGCATACCTGTGAAATGTTAATGCCCAATCCTTTCTTATGAACTGTAATGTAGGTAATTTAGTCATTTCTCTGCGAGTAAACATCGTTTTATTATTACGTCAAAGTATTGTGATCCAATAAAGCAGAGGTTAGGTTCCCCATGCCAAATCAAACCACACACATTCAGTGTTTACATTTTAGAGCAGTGACTTTTTAATCAGTTTCCCCCATCTTTCTGCAACTTTGGTTTAGAAGGCATCATCACACTTTGCCTACAATTCTGACTTCTGCTTCTTTTCCTTCAGAGTTGTACATACAAAGTATGTGGCACACTCCTGAGTGCAAAAAGAATGAAGTTTTTACATTGACTAGCGCTACCTGATCCTTTCATGAGTTCTTGTCCTACTAACTTAGAAGGGCAACAATGAGTCCCAAAATGGCCATGGTTCTGAGTACAGTGCAGGAGCCAGTGGTCTTTGGTTCCATGTGGACAGAGTTTCTGTGCATTGCAACTGACTAGAAGGCATGGAAAAATACCAGATAATGGGGGAATGTTTTGAAAAACATAAAAAACATTAAAGTTGTGTCTATGAAATTGATACTGATTCAGAGAGATCCCATAGGACAGAGCAGAACTGCCCCTGTGCGTTTCTGAAAGAGTAACTCCTGAAGGGAATACAAAGCCTCATCTTTCTCCCATGGAGTGTCTCTTTCTTTGAACTGTGAACCTGGAGGTTTGCAGACTGACACATAACACCCAAAGCCACCAATGTTCCTGTGAGGAAATGTCAACTTTTAAAAACTACACCTTACTCATTTACATCTTTTGGTTTGTTCGTTTGTTTTTAATCTTAAACAGTCGTTATCTTTTACTGTTCAACTAAAATTCAACTCTTCCTGTCAGAGTCACATTAAATAAAGAGTTGGATGACAAATACTCAAGGTTTTAGATTTCCTTTCCTTTCCCAAGAGGGTATGTGGGGGGGAGGAGGTTGGAAGGGAGGGAGGCAAGGCTGACAGCAGTGTATGGGTACCCAGCTCCTATAAGATCATGGTGATAAGGAAGAGGGCTTTATTTTTCCTTTATTTCGATGTCTGGCCCCTGCTGGTTCATTTGTCATCACAGAAGGCTGTTTCCACTCTCCTGAGCCCTGGGGGTACAGAAAATAAAACTTTTGTCACAGGGCACTATGTCCACTCTCTGGAGGTGCAGCAGATAAAGCTTTGGGCTGCTACTGCAAAGCCAGCTGTCCCAACCTACCTTTTCTGCTCCCATGGAGATGTGAAGACTCAGAAACCATGAGGAGTCCCACATTGCCCTGTAGAGTCACTGTGAATCAGAGTCTACTTGATGGCAGTAGAGTTCTTATTTGTTGGTTTGTTTTGAAGGAGTGCCAATGTTTGTTTGTTTTGATGGGTCACCTGCAAGCACATAGAGGATTGGAGGAAGTCAGGAAATTTTCAACTTCATCTATTGTGCCACATCTATCAACCAGTTTTATAACACCTCTCCCACACTAGTTTGTGCATGCCTCTGAGTTAAGTATTGAATCCTCCCAAAAGGAGAAAAGGAAATAGCCCTTTGCTTTCTCTTTAGCATCTATGAAAGAATTTTTTTTTCAACCCTAAAAGCATCTTCTGGAGAAGAGCGGTTGACTTCTCACCTATTTTTTTGGATTTTCTCCCTTGTGGTTTGGTCTACTTTTTTGTATCACTTTCTTTGTCAAGATGGATCGAATGGTATTTTTCTCTTCCTATCTGTTTAGCACGACCCCATATCATCCCCTGCGGTTTCTGTACACTTAAGAAAATTAATCAACACTAAAGTAAGCAAAAAGCAAAACAAAACGCATAAACAAACCCTGGTTTCTCAATAGTCAAGTGCTCTGCTGCCAGACCAAATGTTGACAGTTCAATCTCACCTGGTACACCGTGGGAGAAAATCCCCTTCCTTAAAAATTACCAGCTGGGAAGCCTGACTCTGTCATATGGATTTTCTGAGTCTGAATAAATTTTGCATAACAGGTTTTCAGTGTATAAAAAAACCAAAAAAAAAAAAAAAGATGAACTGTATAATTTCAAAACCCCTAGGTGTTGTCTAGGAGCCTGGGTGGTACAGTGTGTTTATTTATTAGGTTGCTAACTGCCAGGTGAGCAGTTCAAAACCACCAGCTACTCCTCAGGAAAATGATGGGGCTCTCTACTTCCAGAAAGAGGCACAGTGAGAAACCCCAGGCACAGGTCTGCTCTGTCCTCCAGGGTTGGATGAGTCAGAACTCAATGGCAGGGAGTGTGTATAGTTTGAGCGTTTCTGCCTCGGTCTGGTCACATAGTAAGTGATGCACTGGGCTATGAGTGTAAGCTTATCGATTCAAACCCACGAGCAGCATTATGGGCGAAAGAGGAAACTTTCTGCTCTGATCAAGATTTAGAGCCTCAGAAACCCAGAGCAATTTAGCGTTGTCCTACTGGGTCACTAAGAGTTGAATTGACTCAGTGACACGGAGTGTAAGTTTTTGTATACTTATACCTATGTCACTTTGGAGTGTCCTTTCAAAGTGTCACAAGTCATGTGCACTCAGTGACTGATGGAAAAGGTGGAAGTTCAAACTCACCCAACTGTGCCTACAAAGTCCTGCTGCTCTGTGTCTGTAAGAGACCAGAGTCCAGAAGGCTGGATGGAAGGCAGGTCTACTCTGTAACATTTGGTATTTCCATGCATTGGAATCAACGTCAGAGCACTGAATTTGAGAGGTTTGGTCTAGCAGTTTTCTGCAAATCTCAGTTGTAAATCTTTCCCCCCTCGGTGCTTGGGAAGGTCCATTTTTGAGACTGAAAATGGGGCTGTGAGACTTGAGGATGTGCCCATTCTCCCCTTCTTTGGACCAATAAACCTCACTGGTCACTTGAGCCAAACATGATTTTTGTGGGAAATGAAATATGTCCACTTCATATTTTAAAATAACACACAGGTTAAAGGTACAGTGACACCTGTGAGACCCAGAACTCGATGGCACCTCCTTGTTTTTCTGGATCTTGCCTGTTTCCCACCTTTTTCAGGGGCACTCCCCATTTTTCTCTTCTTCTTCTTCTCTATGTAGTGAGAGATTCAGTCACTGAGTGTGCTTCCTATGAAATAAAGTTTCTTCCCTACATAGGTTCTGGCTTTCTCAAACTTTACTGTTTAAGGCATATACACAAATGCACACGGCGGGGGTGGGGGGGTACACAGAGACCTGCATGCTAAACTGATCATTGTGATATCTTTATGTATTATACTTTAATTTATTTAATCCTTGTATTGATATGTTATTCTCATTTTACAAGCAATACACTACTTCAAAAAATACTTTTCCTGGGTTCCACAAAGATAGAATTCTATCTACATTACATATCATTTTTAACCAAATGTTAACTGTTGTTTATTTAAAAATTCCTCCATATTTCAATATTAAAATGCTTCAAGCTGCTTCAAAGGCAGATGGACAACTCCACATTCAAGAGCCTGGAGCTTAGAGCTTAACAGTGACCTTGAGCAAGTCTGGGATTCCTACTCCCACCAGGGCAGTGATGCGAAGAAGGAAAAAAAAAAAAAGAATTTAACTGTGACCTCAAACCCAATGCATAAAATTTACTGATTAAAAGATATACCCATAATCAACTTCAAAGTGGCTTTATAGGAATCTTAATTTAGACACAACATTGAAAAATAGTGAAATATAAAGAATTGGGAGAGTTTGACTGCTGACTGAATGGCTTTGGGGATAATAATAACGTGTCCTTCTTTCCTGCAGTAGCATATCCTATTAAAGTATTGCAGCTAAACTGAAATCATGGGTGAGATATGGGAGGGGCAGATGGGACAAAATTGGTCATAATTTGATCCTCAGAGAATCTTGGTATGGGTCTATGGAGGTATTACCCTATTCTGTTTTATGTTTGAAATACTTCATAAAGAAAAATATCAAAATGAGGCAATAAGTAGACTAGTATGTTCTGTTTTCTGAGTTATGAGTAAGGAAATGTTCTTTTTCTAATGTTATTAAATGGGCATATATTTGTAGAATTCCCATTTCCTCACCCCAATCCTCTACCCGCTGGCCTCCAACTACTACAGCGGCCACCACATTCCTCGACAGAGTATGCATCACTTAGCAAACTCCATTTGGGCGCACTCTCTAGCTCCATGTGTAGTAAAACGACGTGATCACGTCTCTTGAATGATTTGTGTGTGTGGCATGTTCAAGGCACATGGAGCACTCAGCTTCTGATCACCGTGGTTCTCTGAAATATGAACTAGACCTGCCGGAGCCTCGTTATCCCACTCTGTGCTGCAGTGTTATCATGTATTGGAAGAAGCGTTTCTCCTGCCAGGAAGGAAGAAAATTTGAAAATAAGTGCCAGCTTCAAATGCCCAGGAGGCACACCCTGACATCTTCTACCTGTCTCCTTGGTGAAGCCGGGCTCTCCCGCAGAGTGTCTCATTAACACCAGGGGCTTGGGCAGGCAGGGTGCCCCAATTTGAACAAGCACATTATCTGGGCACAGTTTTTATTCGATCCATGAAATGTTCTAAAGTCACATTGCATCAGACCCCCCGATGCACTTGTTTTCTCTAGAAATATTTACACTATTTCCACTTCTCCCTTCTTCTCCCATGCTCCAAACCATGAATCTGACGAATTCAGGGCCACTGACATGATTTCAAGCCACGAATTTCTCTGCCCCCCACCCTCAACATGATTCAAAATTGTCATCTATAGAATTATTCACATTCAATAAAGGGGAGAAGGAAAGCAAGAGGAAAGCGCAAAGATATCACACATGGGACACAAGGAGCAGAAAAGGAAATAGGGAGAGAGCCCTGGATGTAAGATCCTCTTTATTCCAGAATATGAGAAAGCCAAGTATATTATCATGCTGAGCTTCTAGCGATATTCTAAAATGAAAACAAAAAACTGAAAAAATAGATTAGAAAAGTGGATTTTTTTTTCATAAGAAACACAGTGAACTGTAGCATGCAGAGAAAAAAACAAAACCCTGCCATTTTAGGACTTCCTCTCACATGCTGTGCAAACCAAAGCTGGATCCTGCCACTTGTTCAAAGGAAATAGGGCCATGACATTAAAAATATTTACATGCCCATCCGTCTCAGACAGATGTCACCTTTAACTCCCAGTGTGTGCTTTTTCATATCTTCTTTTCTGAAAACCCAATCATTGGTTCTGACAGTTTTATATAAATTGGCAATTCGGTCCCAGGCAGATGGCTTCCCACCGGATACAGCAAAAGGAGAGGAGAAGACAACGCGAGGGGTATGTTGGAGACTAACAAGAGTAAATGAGTTGAACATTTCTACTCTGATCTGCTTAACAACCACAATTGTCAGGAAACTTCAGACTTTGTGATTGTTTCATGCATATTTAATTAAACATGCAGAACCATGGAAAGAGGTGAATTTTATGACCACTGCTTCAAAAATGAGGAAAGTGAATATTTAACGAATGTCAATAACTAGACCAAAGGCATACAGTTTGGAAGTCAGAGAGCTGAGATTCAGAACTAGTCCAGTTGAAGCGTCTCTTATAATATCTCTTATAATGGTAGTGACTCTATTATAATGTAGAGGGTATCAAAATGGTTTAGCGGTTTTGAAATAAGAAAAACAATTTTACTTGCGAGTCATTTCTTTTATCTACACTGCTTACACCAAGAATAAGAGGGCTTTAGAAATTTCCTAATCACAGCAATTGTAACTACAAACTTGCACATTGTAAAGTGTTATGGAAAAGGAAATAAAGATCCCGAAATTAAAATGTGATATAAGTGCTTAGCCCTGCACAGGCATCTTAATTATCTTGGCCGCCATCCTCCCTTTCAAATAAATACAAATACATTTGTTTAGAGCAATTCAAAATTACTCTTATTCTTTCCTGATTGTTTATGGTAAGCGATATTTAGTCAGAAAATGGGAAGAGTAGTTTGGGGCAGGTTCCATTATTAAGCATTGGTTGACTATGAAAGCAACAACCGACTTCTCCATCCCATTGGCCTCCATTGGCCCTTTTGAACTTGAGGGGGCGGTTCTTGATCTGAACTCAAGTCCATAGTTTTGCCTATAGTATATGAACCTAGACAGAACTCCTTCATCTCCAAACTTTGAAGAAACATTCCCCAAGGTGTACTAGACAGTACAATGATGTCAGATTCAGAGGAAGGTGGTCTTGGGAGCCTTAGAGAGGGGAGGGAGTTGCTAACGTACCATGGAAGTACATTTTTGTTAGTTGTTTGCAGTTAGACTCAAGAGGGTTTGGATGCTGAGGAGTTGTTTGTTAGTTGGTTTATTTTTAATCATTTTATTGGGGGCTCATACATCTGTCACAGTCCATATATATCCATTGGTCAAGCACATTTGCTGCCATCATTTAAAATTTTTATTAAATGCTTTTATTGGGGGCTCTTACATCTCATCACAAGCCATTGTGTCAAGTACATTTGTACCTTTCTTAATATCATTTTCAAAGCCTTTTCTTTCTACATGAACCCTTGATATCAGCTCCTCATTTTTCCTCCTCCCTCTCCCACCCTCCCTCATGAACCCTTGATAAGTTATAGATTATTATTTTAATATCTTATATCATCCTCTGTCACATTTCACCCATTTTTCTGTTTGTCCCCCTAGGAGGGGGTCATATATGGATCCTTGTGGTCAATTTCCCCTTTCTTTCCCCAACTTCCCCTTATCCTCCTGGTATCTTTATTGTCATTATTGACCCTGAGGGGTTTATCTATCCTGGATTCCCTCTATTGGGGGCTCTTATCTGTAGCTGTGTGGATGTTCTGGTCTAATCTGATTTTTAAAATAAAATTAAGATCATGATAGTGAGGGGTGGGGTTGGGGGAAGGCGTTAAAGAACTAGAGGAAAGCTGTGTGTTTCATCAGTGCTATACTGCCCCCTGACTGGCTCAACTCTTCCTTGTGACCCTTCTCTGAAGGGATGTACCATTGTCTACAAATGGGTTGTGGGGCTCCACTCCTTGTCCCTGCTCCCCGACCCATCCCCAGACATTCACACTGGTATGATTTTGTTCTAGGTCTTTCATGCCTGACACCTGATTCCACAACACTTCATGCTTACACAGACTGGTGTGTTTCCTACATGGGCTTTGTTGCTTCTCAGGTAGACCACCACTTGTTTATCTTCAAGTCTTTAAGACCCCAGATGCTTTATCTTTCGATAGTCAGCATCATCAGCTTTCTTCACCACATTTACTTATGCACCCACTTTATCTTCAATGATCCTATAAGGAAGGTGAGCATCACAAAATGCCAAGTTATCAGAATAACGTTTTCTTGTGTTGAAGGAGTACTGGAACCAAGGCCCAAGGTCCACCCGCTACCCTAGTTCTTAACATATAGATGTAAATATATAGATCTATTCCCCTCTCACCATATATAAACATATCTACATATGTACATGCCTATATTTGGACCTCCGCCATTGCCTCCTGGTTCTTTTCTTTATCTCCTTTTGCTTTCCTCTTGTCCCACCATCGTGTTCGGCCTTCATTCGGGTTTAATAATCCCTCACTGATACATGACTCTTGATTATATCCCACTAGACATCTTACCCCCTTCTCTCCATTGATATTAGTTCACTTGTTCACCTTGTCCCTGGGTTGTTTGCCCCCATTTCCTTTCTCCCACCTCCCCTTCTCCTGTATCTCCCCAGAACCGCCAGTTCCATTGTGTTGTCTCTGACTGGTTTATCCCACCTGTCTTATCTAGATAGACATGCAGAGATATTAATAACGGCAAGCATCAGGCGAAGCCAAACAAAGGAAAAAAGGAAGACAAAACCAACAAAATACTAGCAACAACAAAAAAGCAAAATAACATTAAAAAGAAAGCCAATGGCAAAAGAAAATCCTATAAATAGTTCCAGTTCTGTTTTGGGTTGTTTTTTTTTTTAATCTTTAGGAGTGTTTTTCAGTTGAGTCTGATAGGAGGATACACTCTGTCCCCAAAGTCTATTTTTGGTATTCCTCAGGGATTTCATGGCTTTGCCCCCCTTGCTGCTCTGTTGCATGCCCTTGGGGTTTTGCCCCAGTGTGATGGGGTCGGATAGGGCACAGTTCCCACACTGTGTCTCCATTATCACCCCACTTAGTGTTATGCTTCAGTGAGGGACATTGCATTTCATGGCAAAACAAGCCCCGTGGTTCTCTCTGTGCATTCAACTGCTTTGAGCAGGAATATCATCTTTGGTGGACCAAGATGTGTCCCCCTGCCCTCTCACTTTCCATCCCTCTTTGTTTCTCTCCAGTGTACTCTAATCAGGGCTGTAGCTTCAGGAATGTTCTCTGGAGTCTTTTTTCTTTTTCAGTGTTGACCTGGGGGACGTGAGGGGAGAGGGACACATACCTGACATTGAGGCTGGCCCCACAGACCTCACGATTGGTTCCCTGGTACATGCCCCTATGTTGTATTTATGTCTTGGCACACCAGCTTGAAGCCTGATCTGTCTGTCTGTCTCTCTCTCTCTCTCTCTCTCTCTCTCTCTCTCTCTCTCCTGTGAAGATATGAACAATACCCTCCCCTTAGGTGAGTCAGTGCCCTGCTCCCCACCTACGCTTTTTTTTTCTCATTCTTTCCCCCTCCTTTTAGTTGACTGCCATGTGTATTCCTGGGTTGGGTTTAGCCCCTGCCATAGTACCTGGTACTCAATCAGGAATGTAGATATACAGTAGCTTTTCCCCTATTCCCCATCTTTAGACTTACCTCAATGGATTCATATTGGACCTGTCCTTTTGTCCTTAGCTTAATTCACGTAACATATTTATCCTAAGGACAATGTGCTTGATGCATCCATCACTACTTTTTAGGGATGGGCCATAGTGTTCCATTGTATGTATGTACCACAGTTTTTTAATCCATCTGCCTGTTGATGGACATCGTGGGTGCTTCCAACTCCTTGCATTTGTGAACTGTGCCACAATGAACTCTGGAGCATAGATGTCTGGCTTTGGTTTGTTTCTTGCCCTCAATAGAGGGATTGCTGGGTCACATGATACCTCAAGTTTCATCTGTTTCGGATTTCACAAAATCTATTTCCACAATGTCTGTACATACCTACAGGCCCACCAGCAATAGATGAGATTCCTATCTCCTCATAGCCATTCCAACACGTGTTACTTTATGATTTTCACAGTTGTTTAAATTTGTATTTCTTTTATGGCTAATGATCAGGAACATTTTCTCATGTGTTCATTGGCCGTTGGGATTTCTGCCTCTGTGAAACTTAACGTTCAGGTCCTTTGCCCACCTCCTCAGTGGGCAATTAGTTTTTTGCTTTGGGGAAGCTATCAGAGTATTGTTGATTTTAGTAATAAGGGCTTTGTCTGATGTGTCATTACTAAAGATGTTTTCACAGTTTGTGTGCTCTCTTAGTGCTCTCTCGGTGAATGTTCACAGGTGTTTTATCGTCAGTATATCACATTTGTCAATGTGTGACTGCTTGCATTTGTATCCTTCCCTATTACAGATAGCCTATGTACTCCCTGCAGCAAGGTCCTCAAATATGTCCTAATTTCCTCATTGATGGCCCTATTAATTTGGGATTTCACCTCAAGTTCTATGATCCAACTTGAGTTTCATCTTGTGCATGAAGAGAGGTAAGGGTTTTGCTTCACTTTTCTGCAGGTAGATCTCCATTTTTTCTAGCAGCACTTATTGAACAGGGCATCCACTTTCCATTTTACACTTTTGGGGACTTTATCAAAAGTCCGTTGTCTATCTGCTGATGTTTTTATTTCTGGGTTTTCAGCTATTTTCCATTGGTCTGAATATCTGTCACTATATAGTACCACACAGTGGCTGCATCGTGGGTTTGAAGGTCAGGTAAAGCAAGCCCTCCCATTCTTAGACTCAAGAGTTTTGTGGAGAAAATACTAACCAAGTGCTGTGGCGTGATGGTATCTAATAATAATGTGTAATACTTAGCATGATGAGTTCTTTCTGCCTTAAATACTGCTTCTCCTTCCAAATGAGTAACTTCTCATGATCAATTGATGTTGAGACATTCTTTCCTCCCTACAGCATCTCACTCAATACCAGTGTACAAATAAGCAATACAAAAATATAAAAATAAAAACAAATAGGCAATACAGCAAAAAAGTAGCAGGCCATATTTTGCAGTGGGGAGAAGAAGCATGAAGTTTGGATCTAGACACCCTTATATTCAAGTTCTACTATGCTAATTAGTTTGTGTTTCCTGGTTAGAGCTCCTTAACATCTCTGTGCCTCAGTTTCCTTATCAGTCAAATGAGAAAACATAAAACTTCCTTGGGAGGTTGTTGAAGATTTTGAGTGACTTTAAGTAAAGCAGATTGAATCATAGGTGCCCAACAATGATAGTTAACAATAGCAGTATTTGTGGTAGGCAGTACTCAATCAAAATTGAAAGAGTAGAATTATTATAAGTAGCTGGGTTATAGGTTATAGTGACATAAGCTGCCATGAACTTATAAAGAAGAAAAAAAGGATTTTCTCAAGTCAATTATGAAGAAAAGTCTGTTAGCAATTATGAATGAGCTGTCTTATGAGATAGCAAGACCCCTGCCATAAAAGACTTCCAGTAGGCTTCAAACAGCCACTAAAATAGAAATAAAGTTACTAGACCCTTGTTTGGAACCTTCTGAACTGCAATTTTATGAAATCCCAGTTAGTTTGTTGTAGCGAAGACTTCCCAGTGAAACGTCAAGCCATACGGCTCAAGACAAATTATTAGTAATTTGCCTTTGCCGTAAGTGCATACATTCTGTAGAGGAATTAAGAGACTACAGCTAGCTTGTAATGAATCAATCCATTTTGCTAATGTGAACAAAAATAAGAAGGAAGGGAAAAGCAATTTGTAAGGAAGGGAGTAGTAATCATTCAATATTTGATTTGCATTCTTACTGCACCATGTGAAGCCAAGGGTTTTGAAAAATCCCCCCAAGTACCGAAGCCAAATGGCTCACCTTATCACCTGGTGACTGCTATGTGGGCTTGGGCTCAGACTCAGACTGCATGTTAATGAAGTGTCTGCTTTCATGGAATGGACCTTATGAGGTGAAGCCAGGGCAGCCTACCCATGATCCCATGGAGCTGAGGTTTTAGCATATTATACCAAAGGACGGGTCAGGAGCGCATTCTCTATGAAAAAAGTCAGTACAAAGAGACTTTTCATGGGCCCCATCCCCAGAATTTTTACTTGGAATACTACAGAATGGTCCCTGGGCAGGGAACAGAGAGCAATGCAGATTGTACCCTTAACCCTGTCAAAGGGAATGGCATCAAAATGACTCATGGTCTCCAGAGGTGGCAACAGAGCTTCAAGGGAGGGGCTGCCAAGGCAGTGGCCTCATTAGGGTTGGTGACACACATCACTCAGTGCAGTAACTTGTCACTGACAGTGTCTCTAGGTCTATCAGGATGCAAATGGGTAGACTTTAGATCCACCTTTGGATGGAGAGAGAATCTCTACCTTGGCCAAGAGAAGAAAAGAGGGATATGGTTGGGCTGCTCTCAGGGATTGGGCTCCAGAGGAGGCAGGGCATTTACCACCTGCCCCTCCCTGGGGAGGTGGGGGGTTGGGGTGACACCAAGAGTTACTTCGCCAGATGATATCAACTATTTAAGACTGAAATGTGTTGGGTCTTTTCAAATGGCATCAGGAAATGAGTTTAGTTATGGTAACACTAGACTGCCAGCTGAAAGGTTAGCAGTTCAAATCCACCCAGGGCCAAGAGAGGATACTGTGGTTTGGGGTAAAGATTATAGCCTAGGAAAGGCAATAGGGTAGGTCTACTCCATTATATTGATGTAGAAATAAATGGATATAGACTTTCTCATCCCAACAACCACAGAACATAACTAGGTTAGCTCAAAGTGACAGTGATATTCATCTTTTTGTTCTCTGGGTCCCCAGCAAGACGACTTATATGTACAGCCCATTAAAAAAGATTGCTATTACAAATAATATCATAAATAATAGCCCTCAGGATTGTTTTCTATTAAATTTATTGTTTACCTCTCTATTAGGATACTAGGATCAGATGGTCAGTAAATAAAAGGGTGTGAACATTTCAAGACTCTTGATAGAAAAATTGTAATACTTTTCCAGGGTTTGTGCATACATTTGCAATTCCAAAAACAAATGCTATTCCCCAGTTCACCGTATTGGTTATTATCTTATTTAAAAACAAAATTAAAAACCCTCAGGTAATTTAACAGACCATAAGAAATTACAAACAGTAAAAGTCACCAATTGTGTGTGATTATTTGAATTTCCTGTTTTCTGAATTTGTGTGTATGTGACAGAGAGAGACAGAGACAAAGACATAATCAGTCATCTGCTCTCCTTAACTTTTGTTTGTTTGCTTTTATTCTCCTGTAAACTTCAATAGCAACTAGGAACAATTTTTCAGATTTGTGCCATAAATTTTTCATTTAATTTTATATGTGGAAACTTAAAAACTTTATAATTGCATGCATAAATCTATTGATATTTTTCCATATTATCCTAATTTTTTAATTTAAAGGCATAGTTTATTTCTTTGAAAAGAATTTCATAGACATGTCCCTGCATGTCCAATGTAAGGAGGCTCACAGTCAGTTTATATTCTTTTTCAATTCAATGGGGTCCCGATGGTAGACTGGGATATTTGCAAGGCAGTCAGCAGTGGGAAGACACCAACTGCTCCTTGGGCAAAAGACAAAGCTTTCTACTCCTTTCAAGAGTTACCGCCTCAGCTGCCCACAGGGACAGCTCTAGTCAGTCCTGTGATGTCACTATCAGTTGGGATTGGCTCAGTAAGAGTGAGTTAAGCTTTGGAGTTACAAAGTGGAAGAACTGTTGCTAACTCACAAATGTCTTCTATGTCTTGCTCATGGAAAAGATTCTGGCCTGACCTCACATTTCTTTCCTTGCCCTGCCCCCTGAGAATGATTTTTCCAGCCAACGTCCTTCTTGAGAATCCCATTGTCTAGAATCAAGAACCAAAAAGTGTTGCAAGAGATGGAAATTCAAAAAATGAATTCAGAAGAGATGTGTAGAGAAAAGCTTGAAAGCAAGTCACTGTGGCAGCTACAGAAAGTAAAGAAGAATTTTTTAAAAATTTAGCTAGCACTATAACTCATGAATATCATTTGTGGTGAAAAACGCAAGTAAGGCCCCTCTATTTCTTTTTGAAAATACATTTTTTAGTTTGGAGTGTTTTTGCTTGCTTTCAACACTGCCTTGTCTCCTACATGTTTTATACTTCTTTAACTTGTGTTTCATACATTTATGAACCTGGGCATCTACATATATCTACAATGTTCCTAATATCTTTGAACATCTTTGAAATCAAGATGTTCAAATTCTTGGTTTCCCACATCCTTTTCTTTCCTCATTAGTGATCATCTCTGGCTTCCTTTTCTCCAGCCACACAATGAACAGTTATCTAAAGGAGATATGATAAATATCTATTCTGGCATGATCCCAAATAAAATCCATTATAAAGGTTGGGTTGCTCAGGATAATATTCCTCTCATCCCAGAAAATAAAATTACTGGCTTGGGCTGAGTCCCAGTGGCATAGTGGTTGTGTGCGGGACTGTGGTCCAATGGGATGGAGGTTCAATTCCAGCAGGGGCTCCACAGGAGCAAAGGCTGGGCCTCCCACTCCCACCACCAGAGGGCAATGATGCCCCCCCCAAAAATTACTGACTTATTTTTCAGAATTAGCAAAGAAGAATCCACAGAAACAAATCCTCTTACTGAAAGATGGTGGACCTGGCAGTTGAGAAGCCCCCACTGATACCCACTACACATTTCAAGTACTAGTTAAGACATTTACTGGCTATGCAATCTGGGGGAAGTTAATGACTTCTGAAAATCTAAATTCTCTTATTAATTACAAACACCTCACAAACGAAATTCCTGGTGATGTAGTGGGTTAGGTTTTTAGCTGGTAACCACAAGATCAATAGTTAAGACCCACCACCTTTGAAGGAGATAGTTGAGTCTGTCTTCTCCCCATAAACATTTATGGTCTCAGGAACCCTAAGGAGAAGTTCTACTCTGCCCTATAGAGTCACAATGAGTCTGAAGGTGTTTGATGGTTTTGAACTATCTCACAAGATTGTTTTCAGACTGTGAATTAGTTACTTCATGAAAAGGATGTATAGCAATTCCTAGTATCTAGCTAGTATCTAGCAGTGTAACTACCCTCCCCCATAGGAAATACCTTAAGAGTTTTCCCTACAAGTCAAAGTCAATGTCATAACCTTGTCTACAACATTGTGTACAATTCTGCTACTTTGATGAGTAGCAGAAAAGGCCACAAAAACGTGTTAACAAACATATAAGATATAACATTCTTTCTCATTCTCTAATACTTAAGTTTTTGTGTCAGCTTCTCTGGGCCAGAATTTCCTGTGGCTTTGTAGTTCAGACAAGGTAATCTCATATGATGAGACCCCCAAGGGTGTGACCCTACTCCAATATAACTGAACACTGTGGAAATATTGTTTACTTTTTGCTGGGTATGGCCCCTTCATTTGGCTCATGGTCCAACTTCTGATAATTTGGACTTGAGCCAGCAGCATGCTATATTGTGAGTAGTCCCAATTTGCCACTTTACCTGCTGACCTTGGGCTCATTAACCTCTGCAGCTAGAATCTTGCCACTTTACTTGTCTATCTTGAGTTCATATAGGTTTAAAAGTAAAGTCAAGTCTCCAGCCTGACATCTAACCCATGTACTTAGAACATTCCCACCTCAACAACTAGGTGAGCCATTTTCTTGATATAAACCATTGCACACACATATACTCACTAGTTTTCATTTCTAAAGAATTCAACCAAAGATACTATCTGAAGCAAAAAAAAAAGAGTGAAGAAAGTAAAAAATGTCTGGAAATAGTTAGTCTGTAAGAGTAGTGAACCATGTAAGCCCCAACTTTTATAAGCTTGAGATCAAAAAACATAGATAGTGACCTCAAGATGGAAGAAATATTTGGTGCCCAGATCCTAGCTAAAAAGGATCATAATAGGGTATTCTGAAAAGATTTGGAGAGAAATGTGCAACAAAATTAAAAACCATGGCAAAGGCCACACTGACTTGTGTGGTAGAGACTAGTGGAACTCCTAAAGGTACAGCACATAGACTTATAAGGTGAGCAATTTCCCCAATGAGTTATGTGCTTCTTGGAACAATCAGCCATCTGAAACCACAGGGCAGCATTTGCCCAGAGGAAAAGCACAAAAGGCAGGGAACTATCAACAACGGTAGAAATGAGAAGGATGCTGTTACATTGTAGAGATCAAAACCATTGTCATGAATCAAAAAGTATATGACTTACTTTCTAGGTCCTCTTTTGTTTTTTGTTTTTGTTTTTATTTGTGTCTTTGAGCTTCTGGATTAGAATTTATCCATTCGCCTGTGCAATGGTGATGCTTTGAATTATTGCAATTTCTGCATTTACATAATGCCAGCAAATATGGTTCAGAAATAAGTAAGATACAGTTATTATCCTCAAAGAGATCTTGTGTTATATGTTTTGTAAGGATATAACAAATTAACTGAAAGGTAGTGTGGAAAATGGAACAATTACCGAACATACAAAGGACAAAGCTAGTACAACCAAAAAAGTAACAATGAAGACTGCCTAGAGTCACTGTGAAGACTTCTTAGAGGAGATGAAAGGGATGATGGGTTCTTGGAGGGTGAACAGGAGCCTGCCAGGCAAACAAGCTGAAGAAATCGAGCCCAGGCAAAATATCTAGGGTGCAAAGTCATTAAGTAGCAGGCAATTTACTCTTGCTAGTGCATAAGGCTGAGTCAAGAAATGGCAAGAAATGGTGCCAAAACAGTGGGCAGAGGCCATGAAGCTTTTGTGGATCTTGCTAAAAAGAAAGGTGTAAGAGGTAGCTGTCCCTTGTTGTTCCAGCGGGGTTTGGGTAATGCAAACTTCAGCAGACACTGGTTGTGATCCAGCAGTCATTTGACTCCATCCTTATTCATGTTTTCCTACATTAACACCTTCACACCTTTGAATGGAGTGCTTGGGCTTGGAGTATAGAAAATTTGGAAAGAGAGATTCATCCAAAATAAATGAAGCAGTAGGGTGGATGAATTATACTCTGCTATATCAAAACACTTGCAGAGACACTTATGGAATTAATGTCACTACTTATTATGCTCTTCTCATTTAAGCATCAACAAGTCCATTGTGGAGATGGATAGCTTTGTATTTTTCTGGCTCAAGTTTTCTTTAGACCTTCTTATCCAGAATTATTAAGTCATTATTTTACTAGAAATACTCTTCCTTCTCTAGTTTCTTCTGCATTTTCTTTACTTTAGTTGCTAGGAAGCTATTTCCCCTAACATGAATGCTTGTCTTTTATATATGTGTCTGTTTGCATTTTTCACTTATGGTACTGCAGTGCGCTTCTGAAAGGAAACTAGTCTCCTTGACCTAATGTATTTAGGAATCATTTTTGAAAAAATAGGGTGTTCTAATTTTTAGGCTAATCTTACCCCTCCAGACACACACATACACACACACACACACACACACACACCAATTTCCCCTAGCTGGCACTTTTTCACTGCACAGTTTTCTAATGAAAATCATTTTTGTCAAAAGATTATTGTCCTCATCCATTACCAAGTCTGCCCTGTAGTCAAAATAATGCCCTCTGTTATAGGGCTACTACAGCTCAATTGATGACTTCAATCTTTTCAATCTTAGTGGTAACCAATGTTTGACTAACTGGATACCAGGCACACTGGAGAATCTGACTATGCAGCTAAAACTACTAGCTTTTATATTATATGTTCTCAGTCAACTCCGATGAGTTTTCTTTTATGAACTGATGATCTATGCAGCATGGTGCTTTTCGTAAGAAAACAAAATAGTAGCCAACAACCCTACTTACTGCGTGACACTGTGGCTTTCATTATAATGGCCATCACACAAATTAAAACAAACAAACAAAAAACACAAACATGCAGAGACTGATTTAAAGGTTTACCTCTCTTTCTTGACATTTTATAAAGAAGATTCCCACATCCAGAGTACTTTCTTAAATATGTAAGCTATATACCTCCTCATGTACAAATCTTTGATGTCAGCACTTAATGTTGACCATATAGATTTCATTTCAAATTTCCTTCAAAAATCAATTTTTTAAAATGGTATTCCCAATGTTTAAGGGGGAAATCAACAAGGTACTTAACAGAATAAATATTTGTGTTGAAGATAGAAATTATGTGGATTTTAACGGATAATAATATTTGTGGCTAATTATAAGTCACTGAATTTAACAGAAATTCTGCTCTACCAGTTTCTAATCATTGTTTGACTTTGGATTCTATTATATGTGATAACATATCTGAAGCACCATTGCAGTGTTTCTAAGATTACCTATAAAAGACCTTCAATAGTAAGATGCTGCCCTTAGAATTATTAGTTGAATTGTTTTGACAAAGGCATAGCATCCATAGTGAGAATAATGGTTCAGAACTCAAAGTGATGTCATTTAAAATATGTCCTATGAGGAAATCTATGGCTTTACCTAAATCCCTCTGAAGCATAAATCATAGAACAGAGAAAGAACGCAAATTCACTGAGTGGCAATGTGCTGACAAGAAGTAAGAAAATAAAATCAACTCCTCACCATTGTACCAAAAGACCCTCAGGGTTGAATTTTTAGAGTGTAAGTACTGAAAGCTAATACATAATTTCTGCCTCTTTAAAAAATATTTAAATATCAACATAGGCACCCCTGTTGGGGAGGTGCAGAGAGGGTGGTTCTGTGGTCTGCTACAGCTGTGGAAGGGGAAGATACTCTGGGATTGCTCTTCTTCACCACCCAAGGCTCATAGCCCACCACAGTGGCCTGCTTCACTGGAAAACTGCAAACAAACTTATGAGCAATTCCTAACTGAGATCTCCTAAAGTCGTCGTTTGATTTTGCTTCTCAAAGCAGCAACTAAGTCATTGCTTTGCGTTGCAGAGTAGAACGTCACCCTAGGGCTTTCTCGATTAAAATCTTCATGGAAGCCAATCCCCAGGACTATCTTCCAAGACATTGTTGTCTGGCAGACAGCACAAACGGTTCCACAGAGGGATGCTGCAGGCAAACTACCAACACAAAGGAAAGAAAACCAAACCCACTGCCATGCCACTGATTGTGCCCCACTGCGACCCTGAGATGGGCTAGAACCACCCTTCCCAGTGTCTCATTGTGTACATCTTTACAGGAGTGGCTAGACTCATCTTTCTCCCACTGAGAGATCAGGGGATTCATAGTGCTGATCTTGTGCTTAGCAGTCCAATAAGGAGAACCCCACACCGCCAGCAGCATCCTTTCGAAGCCAAATGAGCGGGAGAATCTCTGAAGAAAAGCTGTTGAAAATTATTCCCTTAAAGACCGTTTTGAAGCCACTAGAGAAAAATGACAGGTTATTAGCTCTCATCTGGAAAATTGATGACCAGGACTCCATGCTCAGTTTTTCCAAGCCAAGATGGAATGGAGTTTCATAGTTCATTCTACAGCCCCCAAATACTGGTTGTTTTCCAGGCTAACCCACAAAGCCCCATCCTCCAAGCATCACAGAATGGCATTGGAGTTCTGGATGAACTTGTGGGGGACGCGTGTGCACATGCACACACACACCTCGCTGAGCTCTCCTAACTGGAATCTATGTAAAACCTTCAACGGACTCACTGCCTGAAAGACATGCATTTTGGAAAGTTGACAGCAAGTGCCCCCCAGCAGAACAGCTAAATAGAATGGGCTTCAGGGGAAACATTCTAAGTAGGAACACAATCCCAGAGCAGACTTTCCAAAGGAAAGAAAATGAATCATCAGCATTCTCCTGCCCTTCTCAGCTGCACCTCTCTCTACTCGACAACCTGGGAAGGAGCTGTGTTGTTGGAGGAAGGGCACTGGGGAGCCGAGGAGCAGCTGGCGCACAGGCAGCTGAAAGCCCTGGCAAGCCCAGGTCCCAGGAAACAACACCGCACAGGCCGGTGGGAGAGCAAAAGAGAGAATGCAGCTAATTGTCTTAGGACCCCCACCTGGTTGAGGTTTTTTTTTTTTTTTCGGGGGTGGGGGGGGGGAGACACAGTGGAAAGCACTAAGCATCTCTTAGAAGGAAGACCAACAGAAGTTCCCCCCAAAGACACTGCCCTTTGCTGGATTAAAAAAAAAAGTGAGTTCTGTTTATAAGAGGAGAACTCACAGGGGCCCAGAGGAAAAAGAATAAACTAGAAAGGGCAGGAGGGAGGAATAAACCATTCGCTGCAGAGCAAATGCCCTTCAAGAGACTCAACATATGATGTTGGCTACTGGCAGGCCGAGTTCTCACTGACTGAACTCAACAAAGCCTTCTACTTTCTGTCTAATAAGTTAAGTCGATGGTTTTGCCTGTGTTCTCATATTTCCTAATCTTTCACACACAACCTAACCACATTAACATCAATAATAGTCCCAAGTCTGATGGAAAGATTTGTAACTATTTATGTCAATTCTTATTTTTCTTTCCCCATGATAGAAGTCACCCATCCTAGAAATATATACAAAAAAGATGGGTAAAATATCAATCTATGATGAAACCACGTAACTGATATGTGGGTGCCCTCACTCTCCATGATCCCTCTACCACCAACTAGCCTAGGCCAGGGCTTCAGCGTGGCAGAGTCGGAGTCAGTGCAGTTGAGCCAAAAACCTTTTAATGACTGATAATCAGAGACCTCCTTCCCAGAGCTGCCATTAATTCAGCCACTCACTCTCTCTCTGAGTCAATTCTGACTCAGAAGGACCTCATAGGACAGAGTAGAATGAATGGCCTGAAACGTTGTCTGTTCTTATCTGGGCCACCCCGTTTCAGATCACAGCTTGAGCCCAGGTGCATCGTCAGTCGACGGTGGTACTACGGCAAGGCAGCTACTGGTAATAATCATAGCAACTCACTATGGAGCATGGCAAGAACCCTGGCAATATGGTGAGTTTTCCTTTGGACCACTCACTGCCAGGGCAGCTATTCAGAGCTACCAGGCCCGCTGGAGGAGACGAAAGAGGCTTTCTTTCCCTGCAAAGAGTTACACTCTTGGAAACGCACAGGAGAAGTTCTAAACTGCCCCACGGGGCACCGTTGAGTGAGCACTGACATCATCAGTGTGTCTGGCATTGAGTTTGATGGCAGCTATGGAGGAGTCCTGGACTATGCGGTGGCATGCTAACTGGTTCAAAACCACTGGCAGCTCCGTGGGAGATACATGAGGCATTCTACTCCAATAAGATATGCCATCATGGGACCTCCTCATTATGTTCTTGTAACTGCCAAATAGTTACGGCTTGGAATGATAGTCATGAGGGACGTCAGTGGTAAATCGGTCTGTTGTGCCATGTACCAATTTCTCCAAAAGTCATTCCCGATAGGTTGAGAGAGCTCATTAACATCAGAAAAGCAGGCAAAGAGCACTGTTCCCTTTGAACCCCAAATCCCTACACTGAGAACCAACTGGGCCCAGGAAACAGCTTGTGAGTGTAGGTGGAACAAAATGATAGAGGTGAGAAATGGCCACAAGCTTGGGATAGAACCAGGCAGCAACAGGCCCAGGGCACCAGCACAAGATGGCAGGGTAGGCTACCTGACTCCTGGAACAAGGCAGCCACAGTGGGTTGGTTTGTTGACCAGCTGACTGAGAGAACTCGGCATGTTGGAGCAGAGTGGTCAGTGGTAGAGAGGGCTGCCCCCAGTTGTTTGCTGGAGGAACTGGGTTTGCCAACCTGTAAGATCTGGGTGCCTTTGGCAGGAGGCTTCCTGATGGCGTGTTATGCCTTTGTGCTTTCATTAGCATTGTTAAAGAGAGTAACGTTCGCTCAATCGAAGCAGTTTCACAGCAGAGTCCAAACCCAAGCAGGACCCAGCAGCAATAAGGTACTGACCAGGAAACAGTGGCAGAGGCCAAGAAGAAGCAATACTGATTAAAGAACTATATCCTAAGTCTTTCCTGTTACCTCTATGTTGACCCTGAACCTTAATTGTACCTGTAACTTCCTTAATAAGCCTCATTAATTGTGAGAAAAAAAAAAGATATACAGCCTCAGAAACCTGCAGGAGCTGCTCCACCAGTCATGAAGCAGTTCATTAGCTGGGGCTGAAACTGAGGTCTCTCATATAGCACTGAGGAAAGCTGCCACTGAACCACCAATATGCCCTAATGGTAAAGTACCCAGATGTGCCACTCTTTAACACTTTGTCCTGCATCCTGTGGCATTTTAAAATTAAATAAATATATGTATTACAATACTATTTTTGCATTCTATGAACATTTTTATTGCTCCATATAGAACAAGTTTTAATCAAGACAACCCCCCCTTCCATCCCCCAGGTTAATGGTGTCCCACTTAAAATCTGGTCACTGTACATGGAGAACAGATTCCCTTCCAGGATGAGAGGTCTGTTACCAAGTGGCCCCACGACCTTGAGTGGATTGCCTGACTCCAAGTCTCATTGTTCTCATCTGTAAAAGGTCTGAAGAAAACCCATTCCGCCTGCCTCATTCATTTGTTTGCAGTACCACATGGGAGTGGCTAACGCTCTGGGAGATTACAAACGAACAAACCACTCCTGCTACCTGGCTGGCTGTGAGCTATTACTGGTTTCACAGAGAGCTGAATGCCTGCAACCCTGTGGCCTGGGCAGTTAGTTATGTGAATCATAGTTAATTGTTGACAAAGGCAGTGTTTCCTTCTGCTTATCCAGCGGGAACCCTTCTGTGGTCAGCATTCTCTCTGCAGCTTGGCGGCTGAAGCAGGGCCCTGGTGGAGAGGCCAGTGCATGCACTTTCATAATAAAAATAGAGCAACAAATGCCTCAAAGGAAGCACCGAGAGAGAACAGGCTGCACCTGGACCTGAGGTTTTATCTTTTTTTTTTTTTTAAATTGGATGAGGCCTTGTGTGCCATTGTGAATGCGCCCACACCTACTTCATGACAAGACAGCAGAGCAATCTGTTTTCAAAGGCCAAAGCGGTTTTCATTTTCCCCCAGCTCTGCGGGTTTTCACTCCTCTGTTCATCCCAGAGAGGCTGTTGTGTTTTTTTTTTCCTTCCCATCATTTTGAGTCAGCAGCCTGCTGGTAACAAAGGTACCCAGCTGTTCTCAGAGCCCTAATCTCCAAGCAACTTTTAATAGGCTCTGCCTGCTTTCCAAGAGCCCTGGTAGTGTAGCTGTTACCTGTGGTTTCCTTTTGGGCTGCAATCCACAAGATCCGAAGTTCGAAATCTCTGGAAAGATGGGGCTTTCTATTCCCGCAAATTGTCACAACCTTGAAAACTCAGAGTTCTACTCTGCCTTGTCGGGTCTCTTTCATTAGGCTTCAACATAATGGCAGTGTGTTAGAGTGAGTTAGCCTTCCATCCAGGAGCCCTCTGTTGCAGCAGGTAAACCCTCACAGTGACTCCAAAGGTCAGATGTTTGCAGTGTCCCAGGGAGGAATTGTGGTAGTCTATAGCCTCTGGGAGGCTCACATTTTTTCTGCTTGTGAGTTACTTACATACAAAATAAGTCAAAATGATCTACCAACTACAAAAATGCAAAACATATATTTATTTTTATTATATTTATTCATAAATTCATTGAGAATTCTTTATATGTATAATGTATGTTTATGTACCTCACATAACCACATAAGTCCATATTGCACAACATAGGACCATTAACTATGTACATTTTTTTTCATGACCTGAGTTGACTCTGATGACTTGCACTGAATGGAATGAGTCATGGACGCATAGTCCAGACAGTAGCTGCTGACAGCCAGCCTCAAGCACACTTTCAAATGATGACCAGTCATGGTGGAACAGTACTTGGACTTAATAATCTTTTTGTGGAAAAAGGCTGACTCACATAAAGAAGTAGAGCTGAAGAATGCAGTCTAGGAGGTAGCACATTTTCTCGTGTTTGGGTACTTTCCCTCTGTAAGTTCCAGAACTGCTCATGCACATTAAGTGATGGGATTGATGATAGGCTTACGCCCACACTTGCATCCATACTACATTTGCGATGGGCTAGTTGAGCATGTCTGCCTTAAAGACTTACAGCCTTGAAAACCCCCTGGCTCCATCCTCCTTTGCTATAGGATCATTATGAAATAGAGTCCCCCCATGGACAGTGCATTTGACTTGTGAGTTAGCCTGTCTTCCACACAGTTGGCATCACAATGGCATGTCAAATTGCAGGTATTTTAAGGAGAATTGAAAGGTTTGATGTGTAATTTTTGCTTAATAGCTTAAAACCAGAATCACTACTATCCTTCTTTTAAGGACTGGCCTTCTTCTGGAAGGTTTGCTGCAAAGTAGAACTGTAGGCAGAGTTCTCCTCACCCACTGCCATTGAGTAGCTTCTGATTCGCAGTGACCCTCTAGGACAGAGTAGAACTACCACTGTGAGTTTCAAGCAGTCTAACACTCTATCAGGGCAGAAAGCCCTGTCTTTCTCGGTTGAGAAGGCTGGCGGTGGCAAATTCCTGGCTTTGCAGTTAGCAGCCCACCTCTGATCTCCTATACTGCCAGGGCTCCTCAGAGTTCTAGAGTTACTTTCTAGAAAAATATTAGACACAGCTAATACCATTCAAGCAGGTCCTAATTACCCCAAGTATCCTGCCCTTATTGCCGTTGCAGTGTGGCAGATAATGAACTACCCCCATTTAAAAGATGAGAAAACAAACTATTTAAAAACTTAACTGAAGTCTCTCATTGAGAGAACAGTAAAGACCAGATTCAAAAACAAGCATTCTAACTGCATCAGAATCTACCAACCATCGCATTTATCTACCAGGTGGGCAGAAGTATAGACAAACTGCCCAATTTATAAAGCCTGGACCTGCAAAGGAAAATGATGCACACAAAGCAAAACCCAATGAAATGACACCCCTCCTTTCTTCAAAAAGTGCCTTCCAAGCCTAATACAGCTCAACAACAAGCACAATTCACTGCCATCGGGTCAGTTCTGACTCGAGGTGATCCTAAGGAAAGGCTAGAATGGCCACAGGAGAGAATGCCCAGTCTTTCTCCTGGGGATTGGCTGGTGGTTTCAAACTGTTGTTGACCTTTTAGGCAGCAACCCAACATGTACCACCACAACACCAAAACCCCCTAAGATCCAGTACAAGCCCATCACCAATACTGGCGCTACATCAGAGAAATCATATTCTTGGCATGATCTCAGTATACAGGGAGAATGATTACTTCTTACATTTGAAAGGTTGACTTTTAAAAAGTATGGATTGGGGTGATATTGAATCAAACACATTAACCGGATTCTCTCACATCGTGTCCACAGCATAGCTGTCCGATGTGAGTTAGAGTGAACTTGTGCTCCAAAGAGATTTAATGTCTGAGTTTTCCATAGATTGCTGCGTGTTCTTCTGAGGCATCCTGAGGTGGACCAACCTGCCAAACTTTCCAGTTAACTGTAAAGTGTATTAGCCATTTGTACCACACAGGACTCACCTAAATGTGTAGTCTATAAATTACTAACATTATTAAGTTAAATCACAGAATTAGAAAGGTAAGGAATTTATTTTCAATTCTCTCACTTTCTCACATACACACACACACAGAGAGACACACACACTCTCACAGAGAGAATATCTCTAGAGAATTGCACGGTTAACAAAGGTGTACAAATAAAAGCAAGACTCAGAATTTGTGCTACTAAGGATAGGGCAATGGGTTGAAGTTTAGCTTTGTATGCTACACAAATTACTAAGGCAAACATGCTTGCAATGGAATATTCAATCTACTTATGAGAATAAATTGTTTTCAAGCATCTATTCACAGATGAATGATTGATAGGCTCTAATTACTAGTCATTCTTATCTTTTCATTAAAGCCTGTCCCCTGAGGACTGCTATTAGGTACAACTTTATTTAGTCACTATGCCTGTGAATATATAGAAAAAAAATGTTCCTTAGGAAAACAAACTACTGTATTTTAATTAAGACTTTTCACTAGTTCAGACATGCATTTAGTCCTCCTGTCTCTGTGCTCAAAATAAATAGATGTTATAAAACATATGTAAGGGCATCCTGAATGCTGACCACTGTGCACGGACAGTAGAAACAGATACAATAATACCCAGTATAGAAAGATTCCATTGTATTCTTCTTAGAAATTCACCACTTTCTCTTCATAATTTGGATTGAATGATAGGCAGTTTCTTATGACATACTGTGGCTGCTCCCATTTTTAAATTTTTAAATAGAGTTTATGCCAAACTATACTTGCATGTCAAATTAATGATACTGTTTGATGATTCTCAAATTCTATTGAATCACCTTTCTTTGGAGAGGACACACATTCCACTCTACCACTCAGTTGGCCAGTTAACCATCTCCCACATTTCCTGAAATAGGTAAATTTGTATTAATTTGATGAAACATCTTAGTTGGTGTTGTATAAATTCCTGGAGTCTTTGGGAATGCATGAAGTGTCATTCTTGATAGCAGATAGATCTTGACATGGAGAATGACCAAAAGAAATTTACTTGTGCCTCATTGACCATGCCAAGACATGTAGATCATAAAAAAATTATGGATACTATTGTGAACACTGGGGATTCTAGAACATTTAACCGTGGTCCTGAGGAATACGTACATAGACCAAGAGACAGTCATTCACACAGAACAAGGAGACAGTTGATTCACATGCGGTCTTCTCCCTGGGAGACAGACAGTGGAGAAGTGGGTGAGGGGGTAGCCATCAGACGGTGTAAGATGTGACAAAATCATAATAATTTATAAATTATCAGGGGTTCATAGGAAAAAGGGGAGCAGAGAGGGAGGGGGAAAAAAGAGGAGTGGATACCAGGGGCTCAAGTGGAAAGCAAGTGTTTCAAGAACAATGAGGGAAACAAATGTACAAAAGTGCTTGACACAATGGATGTATGTGTGGATTATGATGAGTCGTACAAGCCCCTGATAAAATGGTTTAAAATAATAATAAAAATAAAACCTGGAGCACAGGAAAGGCACCTTAAAGATTGCATCCTTTTACCACGTTTGTCTAATCTGTATGATGAGCGAATCAGAGAAACTGGGCTCGATGAAGAAGAAGATGGTGTTGCGATGAGAGACGCCATGACGTTCAGTGTGCATGTGACAAAGCCTTGCTCATTGAAAGTAAAGAGAACGTGAGGCACTTGCTGGAGAAGAGAAAAGACTACAGGTTTTGTCTGCAGTATACTTCAACATAAGGAGCCCTGGGGGGTGTGGTGAGATGCATTGGGCCGGGAGCCACATGTTGCGCCGTCAGCTAGCAACAGCATCTCCGTGGAAGAAAGACCCGGCTTTGTGCTCTCGTCAACACTTACAGTCTTAGAAATCCCCAGGGAGTTGCTGTGAATCAGCATTAACTCCATAGCTGTGAGTTTGGTTCTTAAACTGCAACATAGAGAAATCACAAATCCTCACAAATGTAACATCAAATGATATCAAGCGGAGAAAAGAGTAAAAGTGTGGAGGATTTCGTAGTACTCGTTTCCAAAGTCAACCCCCGTGAAAGCAGCAATCTAAATATAGATTGTATTGAGCCAATCTGCTGTTCAAAACCCCTTTAACATGGTAGAGAGCAAACTTGTCACTTTGAGAACTAAGATGTACCTAACACAGACCACTGCATTTTTAACCTCCTCATATTCATGCAAAAGCTAGACCAGGTACTGTCTGTACCCAGCTTCCTCCCCATGTTCCCCTTTACTCCTATGTCATTACGTATACCTGCATTAATCCACTTTGCAATATACTCTATCTATTAGCAAAGCTATTCAAATTCCCTGTCAATGGTCAGAGGAGACCTGCTAGAACACTGGTTCTCAACCTTCCTAATACCTCAACCCTTTAGTACAGTCCCTCATGATTTTGCTACTGTTATCAGTGGAGCAACCCCCAAAGGGCTGCAACCCACAAGTTGAGAACCACCGCACTAGAGGCTTCATCCAACTAGGGATACTACAGATGGGTTTTGAGCTTTCACTGTCACCTACAACCTTCTGCAAACCAGGTGTTCAGAACTTCAGTTCTAGAACTATTTCCTCCTCTGGTTTTCGATTTTATTATGTACAATCCTTGAATCATACAAGATCGTGTACTTCTGTGTGGACTTAGTTGACAACTTACTTTGATGACTGCTTGTTTTAAGACAAGCTTTTATGACCCAAACTCTATCTTGGGGGGGGGGGTATCACTGCCCTCTGGTGGTCGTGGGAGCTACCCAGCCCTGCTCCTGAGAGCCATGGCTGGATTTGAACCGCCAAGCCCGCGGGCCACAGTCCCGCACTCAACCACTTATGCCACCAGGACTCAGCCCACCAAACTCTATGCTTTCTGAGAGTCAGGCACTCTCTTTTCAGTTAATGAATGTACGTACTGAAAAATATTACTAACCTTTAGTTTAAACCTGATCAGCACCTCAAGATATAAGAGAAGGGTTCAAAAAGTTTGTGGAAATTTTCCATTAGCTTTAATTCCATTTTTCTATGAACTTTCAAAGCCTCTTGTACATATCAGTCTCCAGGGTAGAAAGCAGACATGTATAGTTTGCAAATGGAGCAATGATATGGCCCACTGCTTTTATTTGTGTTCGCCTTGATAGAAGTATGTGAGTTTATAACATTTCAGAAACTATAACCTAAATTACTTCATTTTGAATCTGTGCCTACGTTTTATAGTTTTTCTGTCACCTTCATCATTTTTGGACCAGCAACCAGGTACCTTTTAAAACTTTACTCTAGCCTGTTGCTTATGTTTGGGAGTTAAACTATGTTAGAATTTCCTCTCAATAGCAGAGTCTAAGAATGTGTCTGAATGGCGTGTCCATTACTGCAGGGTCACCAATATATCAGGACCCAGATCTGCTCAGTACTTTATTTCCCAGCCGAAGTCATCCTGCATGCTGGTCATTGTCAGCTATTTATTCCATAGATGAATGAAATGTCTCCGGACCCTTCAGCTTCACCTTGGTGACGGAATGATAAATTATTTCTATCTCTTTAGGGGTGTCTTCAGATGCTTGCTTTGTTACCAGTAAGCCCCATTATTTTCAGCTGTCCATCTATGGG